>PNEQ01047135.1:0-32896 GCA_003012365.1 Medauroidea extradentata
AGAGATCGATTTCATCTGATATTCTTTCAATAATGTTGTATTCAAATAGGAAAATACACGGTACTACATGCGACGAATCGCTACCAACCATACAAGCAGTAAAGTAACTTTTGCTAATGGTGACTTATATGTAGTAACGGCTAGTGATTTTTTTCAAAGGTTAAATCTTTAGTGCTCACTTTATCCCGAATGACCTATACTGTTGTATACGAGACGCCCACGCTTGCCATTGCAAATATTTAACTGGTCAATTTTTCTGAAATATATCGACGAAGTGTCAGGGTAGGACGTCAACAGCTCCTTCCACGCAAACTTTTACTTCTCTCCCCCAAAATCACGACGACCCTCACATCAACGTTTGGCGGGAAAAGGTGTCCAGCGTCTTACAACCATTGAGAACGCCTTCCAGCCAATGGAAACCCTGAACTACCTAATTCCGCCCCTCGTGAGCGAAACGTCTTGCTTCCCTTGACCAACCTTTATTTGTTTCTTACATTTAATTTTAAGCTTAATATTTCCACATTTGTTGATATACACTTGAATACTAAATACTATTAACGTGATCCTACTATAACATTAATAAATGACAAACAATTAAGCAAACTAATTTGAGTAATCCCCACTGCCAGGTTGTTACAGTAGTGCAGTGGCAGATGTGGAATCATTGGAATGATGGGGAGGGAGGGGGGCTGCCGGTCCGGCCCAAGCCTTTTGTGACGGCAGACTACCCCACTCTCCTGAATTCGAGGCAAATGATTGTTATGTACTACTATTAAAGTAATCCTAAAGTACTTAAATATAATAATACAAATAAATTGTCATTACATTAATTACCATCGTGTCAAGAAGGTTAAATTAATATCAGACACGAGGTAGCTACAATTACAAATCCTTTATACCTTACAAAACTATTTATACTTAGTGCTATAAAAGTTACACTTTGACACGTCACACAGTGTGTGACATTCTGAATGAAATGTTCAAAGTGTGCACCATGCGTATCAGTACAGGACTGCATATGACTTGGAATGAAACGTAGTACCCATTATGAGATATAATTTTTATGGCGAATGTTCTGCGAAAAGTCCAAAATTATAAGTAGTATGTCAAAGTTTGTAACAACAGGGATGAGGTTAATCAACGAGTTTACATGCCCCAGAGAGCGATGGGATTTACATCAGCTGAGCGGGAAGGCCATGAAACGGTCACCCGTGTTCAGTCCACTGGCCTGAATGAGATAGCTTCTTGCTGTTATTCTAAAATAAGCAGATAGATGGGCCGTCCAGCATTAACCATGCTGCTCTTCCGTGAAGTAACGAAACACCTTCTTAAGGTTAGTACTTCGTCTTAGAAGAAGTATATATACATCTACCCATTTAACTGTCCAGGCAATACAAACAGGCTAACTAACAATGTTCCTATACAGAATGTTCAAAAATGTAATGCCCAAAGTAGTAGGGAAGATGAAGGAGAAAAATACAAAGATATTTCGCCGGATAACTATGTTTCGGAAATTAATAGTTCAGGAGTAACAAGTATTCAGATGTATCGGGTGTGATTGAGAAGACACCAATGGTAATTGTTCATAGTACTTTATATTTTTTTTATCAATGTATAGTGAATGTAAAAAATGAGCACGATTAACTTCAGCGCGGAGCCGGTATCGACATAGCAAGGAGTCCCTTGTTCGCTGGAAGATGTACAACTCACACGTATTGTATTCTAGCGAACACGGGACAACCTGTTACATAGATACCGGCTCTGAGCGGAGTTTATGCCTCTAATTTTGATCGTTATTGTAACATTGCTCAATAAATAAAGCACCGTCAACATTTACCATCGTCGCCTTCTGAATCACACCAGATACCTCTGAATACCCATTATTCGTAAACTATTTGTTTCCGACACATGGTTATCTGGCCAAATTTATTTGTATTTGTCTCCTTTGAATTACCTACCAATTTGGGGATTTAATTTTTGTTCAATAAATAAAGCACCATAAACATTTACCGTCGTTGTCTTCTGAATCACACCCGATACCTCTGAAAACTGAATACCCATTACTTGTATACGATTTGTTTCCGAAACATGGTTATTTGGCCAAATTTATTTGTATTTGTTTCCTTCAACTTCCCTACCAATTTGGGCATTGTATTTTTGAACACGTAGTCATGCCCCAGACTTTGAAAATTAAGTGATGTTGACGACAGGACTGCACTATTGTGAGAGGGTTTTCGTCCGCTCACTCGTAGGCATTGTGAAAATTTGACACAATTCCTAGTGAAGTTTGCCAAGTATTGCCGGCCAGAGCACGTGGTCTAGGAAGTGTGCTTCGTTGCTACATTGGTGCCTCAGCCAAATTTAGAACGAAATTCGATGTGGATGTCAAGCTCGCTAGGAGTCAGAACGCGAAACATGTTGGACAGACGGCTGCAGCATGTTGACATAAATGAACCTCTACTGGTACTGCCCACATTGCAGTCCTTTAACGTATTGAAGCACGCATTCCTCCACGTCAATGCTCCTGACACTTTGAGTTCGTCCACAGCAGGAGCGGTGGGGAGGGGGTGAAAGGTGGGGGAAGCGGATATCGGGATATATCCCCCCTGAAATGAAAATAAAAATAAACTGCTCGCAGATAAAATTAGCAGTGTTATATTCACAGCTTAAGTACAAAAACTGCTTAAATTGCTTCATTTTGCACATTGAAATCGAATTTTTATTGAAGAGGACCCCCGGACCTCACGCTTCATGACCTGTGATCGGTGTCACCTTATTGTGTTGTGAAAATTCTCAAGTTGGTATCACCCCCCCCCCCCCCCGAACCTAAATCCTGGTTACAGTTTCTGGGCGATGATCAAAGCACCTCTTTCCAGTAAACACTGATACATACGTTGACTATTCTAATTGTTCGGCCATCGTCTTCTTGGGAATGTATCTGCATACAGTCGTCTCGCAGGAAATATAATCAGTTTTATCATACAGAAACAAAAGATGACAAAAGTAGGGTAATTTGGGAAATTTCAAAGAATACAGTACGTAAAGAACTCAAACATAAGAAACCACCAGTACTGAATTAACCAACACAGCGAACTCAGCACAGATTAAATCTTGGTAAGTTCAAAACCAAATTAACCAGGGACATACAGATCTGCTTTGCCCATGAGAGCTGCCAACAATTGAAACAAAAAAAAATTATGTACATGATGCAAAAAACTCCTGTTTACCATATCATTATGGAAACAGAGCTGTAGCAGCCCGCAATACGACCTTCAAAACAGAATTACCAACCCAGTCAGGGATCGGCGCAGACGTAATTACGTTAACACAAAAAAAATACTTTTCGACTTTTATGCACTCGTAATATTCCACGTATCATGTTCTACAAAAAAAAAATACCAGTAACTCTGCAGGTTGAAAATGAGGTTTCATATTTCCCCCCTCACCCTTGTTGGCGTGGGGGAGTTGGGTTGGCGTATTTGGCGCGAGGTCGTAAGCGCAGGCAGGTCCGTGTAACGTCAAAGAGTGGCTGCCGCGGTTTGCTGGAGAAAGCTTGGTGAGGGGGAGGGGGGTCAGGTGTTGTTGCCTGGGGTTGTGTGGCAGCACGGACACACTGTTAACCGGGATTACAACCCGCGAGCCGCACACACAACTGCGGTCGCGGCCTGCACGCGCGGGGAATTAACACCGGGTCCTCTCTTCAGCCACGACGCTTCAACGCAATGCTGCAGCCACATCGGGTTACCTGGTGGCGCATAGGAAACTCCCTCCGACCTTCGCTTGAAACGTGTTGCAACGACCTGCGACTCTTCTGAGCCGAGCTGTAGCGTGATACGAAAACTAGTTTTACTTGTGAAACTATTAAAAATAGTTCCAATGCGTTTATCTACGGAAAGAAGACACACTTCAACTGCGTCCTTATGATTTAAAAAATGCCGTCCGCTAATTAAAACAAATTATTTTCAAGCTCCTCAAAAGTGCCAAAAATTAATTTTTCACGTTGCTGTAGCTGAGGAAATATCATTCGTAATCGGAAAGCCAATTCATAGAAACCTGCACTGGACTTTACGCCATACTTTCAACAAATAAAATAACTGTGTCATTGCTTGAAATTCCATTGAAAAATGGTTTCTAAGAAAACACTGCACGCTAGTTTAGTCCTTCGCGCCTAGAGGCGATGCGGTGTTTAAGGGACTTGTTATATTCGAGCTTATCGCCTTCCTCGTTGCCGTGCCGCGAACGTAAAAAAAAAAGCTTACGTCTACTAACTCTTAAGGCAAAGTTTCAGTTGTCATACTGGATTATTTTATTTTTCACGTTTATAAAATTCCGAGAAAAAATGTGGAATTTATGAATGTGGCTCATGTTCTGTTTATATTGTACTGCATTACAAACACGGCAGTTAAACTTTTAACGTGTATTTAGGTCACAATCAGTCCAAATTTTTTTTAAATTTTTTAATAGTTTAACTTGTCGCAGTCCAACAATGCACTGCGCGCCAGCTTATAGATGGCGAGTGGCAGCTACTGAGTGAAGGCCACATCAAGGAATTCAAGTAGAAGGCCGCTGCAAGAACACATAGTAGCCTGTAAATACAGGAATGAGATCGACCTATGTAAATTAGCCATTCGAATTTTAAACGGTAGTAATATTATATGCAACACATTCCAGCTCATTACCCGCCAACTTACATCATGGCTCGTGTTGTATATTTGAAGTTCAACTGTCATGCATGCATTGTGACGCCAGGTAAAAACTATTTGGCTATAACCTAAAATGCCACATGTTTGTTATCAGAATTTCAATAAAGAAGAAAATAATGGTGTCCATTTTGGCGACTGATTCCGTACATCTACGAAAAGAACAAGCACTATACAATTTATGTCGCTGTATGCTTGAAAATTCAGCACGCTTCGGGCCATTCAATATTATTTATTCAAACCGCCGTGCGCAAAATATCACCCGATTCTTAAGACATAAAGACGCCAGCCCATGACTTAAAACCATTTTTCAGATAGATAGAGTGATATCACGGTCACCGCTTGAAGTACCATAGCGGGTTCACTGACATGTAGGCTAGCCTGCAAGAATATATTTTAACTGAAGCAGACATTAGCTGCTTGCGATTAAGAGGGTGTGGTACATAATTCAACGCTAAAAGCATTAATCTATAACTGAAGGTTTCTTGAATCTAATTTGCGAAAATTAAACAATAGCAATCCTAGACCATAGTTTTAGCCAACGTTTTAAACAAAATTGTTTCCAGTGTTACGAACTCCTGAGGCACTATCTCTGACCCCGGAATCTCGTGCATTTAACTGCGGCGCAAGAGATCACGCGTAACAAATGAGTAATTTTGGATAAATATTTACTCATAAAGTTGGCAAATACCATTATCTAGGATTGTCATTGAGTATTTTATCCATATTGGCTTCAAAGAAAGCATAGACATCAATTAATATTTTCAGCGTTTATTTATTTACCACGCACTCTTCAAGCAATACAGGTGTTACATTTACATTATTGGCTCAGAGACTTACACGAGGTGTCAAATAAGTCAATGACGAATTGCGAAAGTGACGCAAACTTACAGTTGATGGAATTTTAGCTTGTGCCTAAATGAAAACTCGAATTTGTCAGGTCTCTACCCATAGCTATAGTTGATGGTTTATTGCGGGGAAACGTGACTGTTTGCTGGGTTTCATTCAACGTTAGTTTAGCTTACCAGAAGATTACTGGCTTTTCTCTGTACCCTATTTGACTGAACCAATAAAAAGCCCGCTCTTGTAATATTTTTTGCCTGTTGTTGGTCTGCAGACAGCTACGGAGTGTCAGACGTGTATCTTGCAATAAACATACTGCTATAAACTACAGTGTTTTCAAGGGTATGTTGCTGCAAAAATGTTTCGCGATACACCATCACTCCTACCCGTAGCAAGAAATTAAATAATAGAAAGGCACTGTATGACTTGTGCCTAGAGCACAGACGACTAAGATATACAGACTGTCAACGCCTAGGCTTTTCGTGTTGCACAACATTTTGTGTCGCCCTGGTGGTGTGTGACTGAAGCTCGGGGCTTCGGAGGCCTGGAGGGTAGCGCTGCCATATAGGAGATGTCAGAACTATGACTGAGTGACATGCCGAATGTCGCCTTTTGTCGAAGGGACTTGTAGGATGGTTAGGGGGAAGGGGGTGGTATATTAGAGGGTTGTGACTCAAGGTCGTCTGGCAGAGGGCAATAAGAGGCAAAAAAGCTACAATGCGATGAGAATATTCATAGCGCAAACAGGGACCTTATTCTAAGTTTCTCGATCGGGAAATAACGATTCTTGGAAAATTTCGGGTTTTAGTTATTCTAAGTTACATGCAGTGTCTCAGTTATTCTCGATTCTCGTTTCAACTCGAACGGGAGTTCACGAGTGCTATGTTGCTGTTGAGAGCTGTTTCACGATTGGGAAGTCTAGTTAACAAACATGGCGGACGAAAATGCGAAGGTTGCTATGCATTACGCTTAAAATATATCCAACGCTAACATAGTAGCGTCTGAAGAGTAGGCCTGTATAACTGTAATTCAGTGAGTTTTGGAAGATATCTAGTGGTCAGATTAACTGTCTCCATCCGCACTTACTTTGTATCTATATCACCAAATAAATAAACAAATACCGTAAGAGGAGTTTTCGCGGGGGTCAGGACATTACAACCCAGACTTACTATTGGGTGACCATAGGCATCTGCTTGCCCTTAATGATGACATGGAATGAGACCCTACAGTGGTAAAGCCCCGGAATGAAAATGGGCTGGGAAAACGGGATATCCCCGAGAAAACTCGCTGACCAGTGTTGTCGTTCTCCTCGCCGAGTGAGGTGGGGCTGCGATAACACGTTGGACTTGTAAGCAGTTGAACGCGGGTTCAATTCCCGGCTTAGGCATGCTGAGTAAGGTCTCCCAAGGGTTCCCTAAATCACTCCAGGCGAATGGTGTAATGGATTCTTAACATCAGAGGCCGGAGTCAATTCCTCCCCTAGTTCTTATCCTCCGATAAAGTTAAGTGTAGATAATCACTTATATTGACTTTGTCGACGATTATACGTAAAGTCTAACAAAATAAATAAAGCAAACATCTTGCCTAGTGCTAAATTCTTCTGTGTTAGGCGCTAACCAAGTTTCTTCTCTCATTAGATAAGTGTTGTACCAACGTGTATTCACTCTAAGAGAAAGTAAAAGTAACGGTGACTTATAATGTTGATAAGCAGTCACAAATTTTTCATTCACCTCACGTTTCCTGTATTATAAGTCAAGGAAGAATAATGAGATTTGAGGAAATTAAATGGTTCATTAATTTTAGGCGAAACAACAAGAATTTTGTGATTAATACTTTATGAGTAGAGATGATGGTATATCGCGAAATGTTTTGTGACAACATAACCTTGAAAACACTGTAGTTTCTTGTGTCATGTATGATTGCTTGATATACGTCCGACATAACGTAGTTGTCTGCAGACAAATAATAGGCATCACATATAACAATAGCGGGATTCTTATTGGCTTAGTCAAGTAGGGCAACCGCTCTTCGAACAAGCGAAAGCCAGTAAACTTCTGGTAAACTGAACGTGCGTTGAAGCCCAGTAAACAGCCAAGTTTTCCCGCGATAAACCATCATCTCTATTTATGAGTTATTTGTTTTTTTCTGGTGTATCCTTTCTACGTTTACATATCCTGTGTCAATGTTCAAGATAGTTTTTTATGTAAATAATACGTAAAGACACTGGAAAATCGCGAAAATGTTTAAAATAGCCTCCAATAAACTGTATTATATTAACCGTGACACGTGTGAGCAGTTTTGTGGCGAATCACACACGCTGTGTGTCCAAGCTGTGCAGTTCTAACTGGGCCTGTTGTAGAGAGAAAAATTGCTACAAATGAACTTCAGTGTTATATACATCACGATGGAGTCTAGCAAACAGTCAACTATTCCCGCGATTTTCCAGTGTCTCTAATAATACACCATTTAGCTCGTGAAATCCTCAATAAGCAATAGCGTTTGCTGTATTTATACGTAAACTAAAAAAATATATAAATGACGGTATATTTGTTGCCATGAAGCAAATGCATAAAAGTGTTTTTAATTGTTATCTATATGGAAGTTAATTAATAATAATAACAAAAACTAATGAATTCAGCAAAAATCTACGAATTCGTTCACATTTGTGTCCTATTCCTGAGAGAGGCCAAGGTAAATAGAATAGCAGAATCACATATAAATACGTTGGCCGAATTTCGCTGTAAGAACGCAGTGATAACTCCTCAAAGAATTTTGTGAAATTGGAACGCAACGAGTAATATCACGGCCTTGAATGGCGCGAGCTCTAAGGTCGTCTATTGCTAGCTCACCACATGTCTCATCGCCTCTAAGCTCTGAGCGACACCATATTTCTTTCCCACAGAAAACACATTAATGAAGAACATGTCTCATTAATTATTGTTGGTTCAGAATATTCACCAAATACAAATGATGGAAAATGGAGAAGATGAACACTGTACATAAACTAGGGTAGTTCGTTAGCTTTCCACTGGATATCAACTCAAATGGACCGTGTATCACGCGGCACACTAAAAATAGACAAGTGAGAGTTCATTTTATTTTCTCCCGCTTCCCCTCCCTCTCATCTATTCCCATTCAGTGCTGAATATAGAATCCGAGGACAAATTAAAATCATAACGTAATTTCGCGAACCAGAGCGTAGTGACAATTCCTCGCCGCGGTTTTTTCTCGATGCTTGTCGATAAGTCGATATGATGCGTTGCAGTTCGGGTAGAGATTGGTCCTCGTGTATACGGGTTGTTGTGATTTTTATAGGACATTTTATTTATTTAAGTTGTGGAGATTGATTATGGACGTAATTTAATAAAAAGTAGGTAAAACGGGAGTATGTAAATAACACAACAGTTTTAGTAGGGTAGTGCATCGTTACGTCAAGCCGTTAAACAAGTTTAAGTAGTTCAGTTATTGTAGCCTTAAAACTGGCGGACTCTGGTGAGAGAATAAAGCATTCATATTGAATAAGGATATTTTAAAGGGCATATCGAAGTAAAATATTTAACCTTTCTGTCAGTGTGTCCGATAAAGAGGACTTAGCTGTGTCTGATAGTAAAATTCCAATACAATCGAAATATGTAAACTGAAACCATTACTTTGGATAGTTATCGTCTACAGCCAATCATATCAAGCGAAACACACATCCTTAATAAATTGATTCGGAGGTTTTATTTACTGTACCCTATATAGACTACGCTGGCAGTAATATTCATGTGTTGCAACAGTAATATGAATGTAGTATGTACACAGTGTTATGATATTGATACAAAACTATTATTTAAAATCTTGTAGGAAACGTTTTTAAAGTGTAAATCAGAGAAAATAATAACTACTTTGCCAAACACAAATTTACAGCCAATAATGTATTTTAAAATTACTGCAAGAATGGCCTAGTTTAGAATAACGTATATTGTAAGCACAGACTTTTAAACTTATTTTGCACGTTCCATGTTACAATTTGTTGCAAGCATTCAATATTTTACCTGTGTTGTATAAACAATTTATTTTCTCTGCAAGTTTCCAATTTTTTTTTAAATATATAAACATGGTTAATTTTTTACACGGATTTCTTCGTAAATAGAGCTTAAATTAGTTTTGACGAGCTTCATGTCGGCGATTCGAAGTTTGAATGTATAAGCTATAATGTGCTATAAGTACGTTTACCCGCTAAAATAATTCACACGTCATAAATCCGCTGGCGTTCTTACGTGCATAGGAATTTTAACTATGGAGATTTTCAACATAAAATAACATTATAAACATGAACCTAACGGAATGCGAGTCAAATGCTCTACCAAGTTTGTGCTAATGTCTACATCTGTAAATGTACGATCTTTGTTGAAATGCAGTCTTGAAGGAAATACTGAAGCAAAATTCTCCCCCTTCGCCAGTGTGTGTTGACGTAGAAAACGGATGCAGCAACTCTTAAATTATTTTGTGTTATAAACCATTATTAATATGTTAAGTTTAGTTATTGGTTTCATTGTCAGTTTAATTACATATAACTATCCCATTTAGTGTTATTCTTATAAGTTATTTAAGATGATTATAATCTACTAATATTAACGTGTACTGCTACGGTAAAGGAAAGGTTAAGGAAATACGAAAGTCTTAACTTCGCCGTGAATTAAGCCGATTAAAGGCAATATTTTTAAAATAGCTCTAGATTTTTTGAATGAATGTGTTTGCTTCATATTTGCTGTCGGGTCAGCCTGTGTATTGATCTGTAATTTTGTCGCTTAATTAAGTGTATCGCTGTTCGTTGTCTCCGCAGCTTTTCAGTTTGCATTGTAGCATGCTGAAAAAACATGAATTAAAAAAAAGTGTCATCGAAATGTTTACCAGTTTAAGGTGGCTGTCTCGGTGAAGGTTTTTTTTTTTTTAGTTTTCGTGTCCTTGAAATGCAGGAGCGGTAAGGACAAGACAGAACGCGTATCCGCCTCACCCTAGCCCAGGGGTAGCCAACCCTGTGCCCGCGGGCCTAACACTGGCCGCCAATGAATTTCGAATGGTCCTCCATAAGCTTAATAATTTGCTCTATATTCCTTTCCTAAGTACTGTAGAGAAGTGTTTCCACTTCAAGAGGATAATTAACTGAGAATACATGGGAAATAAAGGTTTTATAAAATGACTCTCAGTTAGGTCAATTTGTACTACAGGTTAGAAAGAAAATGTGTATTCTTATGGGAGAGTTTAGCACAGGGAACATTTTTGCCACTAGTTTCACTACTATCGCATGTGGACTAGAAATATACGAAACTGCAGTAAAATTAATTTTAAATAGGCGTGGAAATGACAGATATCATTTAACATAATTTTAATGTGAAATTAAACCAATTTCGCGTTTTAGATTAACAACTTTATGCAACTTAAAATTCAGGAAAGCTCTGTGATTGGTCAGTGTGCACCCATTAGCGATACTATCACTCAATTTTCCCTGTGCCAAACTTTAAACATTGATCTTTCTAGCCTGCAGTAGAATTAACCTTACTCTAAGATATAATACCACAATAAATTACAAAAATGTGTTAAGATTATAAGAAGTAGTCAATGGTAATGTTATTTATCGTGGTCCATGACATGATTTGGTTCAACTTTTATGGTCATAACTCCGAAAAAGTTGGCCGCCTCTGCCCTAGCCTCTAGGCGCAAGTTACTGAACTGGCGCGATGTCTTCCCGCGGACAAAGTGTCTGCGTGAACCTATCACTTTATGACGTATTATTAAATCTAGAGGTGTATTGCACGCACCTATACATTTTCAAAAATTCTGCGCCAAGATTTACGTACCTAAAAATTACAGTAAAAACTGAAATTTTCGTAATTTTCGGCCGCTAAGAAATATGTTTTATTAAGTAGTACTGAACTTGAATTGGGTATGCACACGTGTGAAGTTATTTAACCGCTATACCTAAGCAAGCACCAATCATGTACGATAAGCAGTTTTCTAGCAATCGGGTAACGGCATAAGCACTACAGACCGTTCGGCGGCCTAGCCAGACGGTCATTTATGATCGTGGGAATATTAGTTTCAAAACCGCTTGCATGCTATTTATACTCTTGTATTGCGCTTCAAATAAAATAAAATTCTATTTACGTCGGATGTTGTGTCTCAAAATATAATAACTGAATACTGATGAAAATACACAGTAAAAAATGTTTTAAATGTTTGTTGAAATAGGAGTTTACAATTAGAATTTATTGGTTTGTGGACTTACACCATTGCTCATGTTTTGCTGATGAAACCTGTGTTGAATGACAAAAGTACGAAAATGAACAAAAAAAAAAAAAAAAAACAAATATAAAACACACACAAAAATAGAAAAACAGCAATCCTAGAGGAATTCGGTCAATTTATTTTTCCTTCAAAAAATTGTTATATTAGACAACAAAAAATTCTATAGATAGAAAACTGACAGAGTTCCTCTGGGATTGCTTTTTTTTTATATTTTTGTGTGTATTTTATATTTGTTTTTTCTTGTTGGTTTTCGTACTTTGTCATTCAACACAGGTTTGATCAGCAAAACATGAGCAATAACGTGTGTCCACAAATCAATAAATTCTAATTTTAAAAAAAATGTGTACTTTTACAACAAATTACAAAATTTTTTTGTAAAATTTACAAAATCTTTTACTTTTACAAAATTCTTTGTATATTTACAACCATTTATGTAAATCTACAAACAAATTTTGTACATTTGCAGCTAAAATCTGGTTTACTTTAACAATTGTTTGTAGAGCTACAAAATATATATTTTTTTGAAAATAGTTTCCAAAAATTTTTTTTGTAAAAGTACAAAATGTTTTGTAAAATGTAACAGGTCTCCTAGGTTTATTTTGTTTCAAATAGAAAAAATTGCTCATTAACATTTATTTTACTAGTTCCCAAAGGTGTTCACAATACTTGTAACCACTTCAAAACGTTTCTGTCATCTCACTTTTATTGCCTGAATGATAATGATCTGATATTATTTTACAAGATTTTCCTCGTAAATGTACCTTCTTTTTGACTGTGTAGGACAGGAGCCTGTAATAAACTTTACATCATGCTTTACACCACAACAATACTCAGTTAAATTTGAACGACGGTAAACATACTGCATGTTTAGTGTCTTGTACATAGCGACGATGATTATCTGAAATGTGTGGCACGGTGTCGTCTTTAACCCCCACGGTTTCTAGACTTATGAAAATGGGTCATGTAGGCCACCAATATAACATACCCGGAAGGCCCTACATTAAGAGTGCGTAGTAGATAAATAAACGCTGAAAACATAAATTGACTTTTACGCTTGTTTCGAAGCCAATATGAATAAAATACTCAATGACAATCCTAGATAATGGTATTTTCCAACTTTATAAGTGAATATTTATCCAGGATTACTAATTGATTACTCGTGATCTCCTGCGCCGCAGTTAAATGCACGAAGTTCCGGCGTCAGAGATTGTGGCTCAGAAGTTCGTAACACTGGAAACAGTTTTGTTTAAAACGTTGGCTAAAACTATTGTCTAGGATTGCTATTGATTAATTTTCGCAAATTGGCTTCAAGAAACCTACAGACACAGATGACTGCTTTTAGCGTTGAACTACGTACCACGCCCTCTTAAGCGCTTATGAAATTTCACTCGCTGGAGTAGGGTAGGTTATCTCAGTCACATGACCAGGTCACAGAATATTTAGGAATACAGAAGTGAAATAGCCGGCAGAACGGCGGACTCAGTAACACACGCCAGCAAAATGGCTTCCCTGGCCAGCAACATGGCAGAGACGCTTACCGCCAATCAGCGTAAGGCAGCTGCCCAGCTAGCCGGCAGCCAGGCTAGTAAGAAACCTGCCGTAACATGCAGGAACCAAACACACACGGGGCTGGTATCAACAACCTCGGGCAGCCAATGAACGGCGAAGTTCGCCCGTATCAAACGAGCCGCCACATCATTTCACATCTGTATGACTATTTAGTCTGTGACCAGGTTTTGTTGATTAGCGGGATTTGATAACTGCCTACAATTCTGTTTGAAGCTTTCAAATGACGGGAATAAAAAAAGGCTACATATTGTCTACTTGTTAAATATTTTTAAAAATGCTTCATCCACAGAGCATTATTTACGCGTTTTATATCTGTATTATTATAATATTAGTTTTTGCAGTAGACCGAGATGCCATCAGCTGAGATTTTGGGCTCTGGTAAACTAACTTGGGGTTAATTTCATACACAACTAACTTGGCATTTTATGTGACCTTCCCTACTCTCGTGAATTTTCATACGCGCCTATAAGCTATAAACGATGGCGTTTGCATAATTTCTTACATACGACTCGTTACTTATGTTTGAACACCGTGCAGTGCATGCACAGGAAGGAATATTTCTATGGATCATAGTGATTTATGTTTTTATCTAAACAGTTGCGGTTGCAGCCCCATGGAAGTACAAAATCGTTTCACATTCTAATAATTCTACTCTCGAACTGGGATGGAACTTTTCTACTCCTCTACTCCTGAAGCTCTGACATTCTACACAGTCCTACAGCCAGGTGTGGCGTCAGTATCAAACTATTAATTGAAACGCGCGATAATTTTCATTGATCATTTAGTTTAACCACATTTTCGGGATGGAGCAATTAAAAAAAAAAAAAAAGCAAAAAATCGGACAGTAAATTTTTACTGACTGCGTACAAACATACCAGCGAATTGGTGAATAGACTCTGATTAGTCTACTAGTATAGGTCGAATTACTTCATCGCGAATGAGTAAAAGACAATTTAGTGAATAGTTACTATTTATAATTTAGAGTCTAGGCCTAATGCTTGCTTTCTCCTTTCGGTACTGTACCGAGAAAAATGTTGCTTGATATAGCTGGCAGACGTATGAAAATATGTTTATGATGAAATGATCGGAGACATATAATATGTAACTTTATTTTACTTTGTAACTCAATGGTTCTAAATCTCAAACAATATCACATTGTGTAATAATTATCATTCGTAGTATAGCTACGCAACTAAACGCACAAATTAGACGAGGATGTGAAGCAAATCATGCAAACCTCGCTTCACAAATGATATTAACTTTTCTACTCTGCAGTGTTCTGGCTTTCATGCTGGATGCGAAATTGTTTCAAGTGCTTCGATAAAAAAGAACAGGGCCGCTAGCGAATTAGCCGGCGGACGCAACTGTGGAAAACAAAGAAAAACATCCTCCTTATGAATAAACAATGACTCGTGAGATGCATCTTATTTTTATATCCATTAAAAACTCGCCTTCCAAGGGAGTCGAGACTCCCCGGAGCTGCTATTTAAATTCTTTCACTGGTTGTATTCATTACTTGAGACGCTTTATGCTAGATAATAAAGTTGAAGCTGGATACGATCTTATATTTGAATAAACGAGAAAAGAGTTTCATTTAATGTATGATTTTGATATTCAAGACTAGCCCAGTTAGTAACCTAAATATATGTTTATCTTTATAACTTAACATTTTACTCATAGCTAGGGACTAGAAAATTCCGCGAATTCAATTACCTGAAGTGTAGAATCCATTGTACTATGCGTACTCAGGCCCCGTCTATTCGTTCATTCATTGTCTATTGTTCCACTGAGTAGCAGCTAGTAGACAAATAGTTGAGACGTGAGTATGCATAGTACAATTTATTTTAGCCTGCAGGTCATTGATTTCGCAAAATGTTCCAGTCCCTACTCATAGCGAATGTTAATTAATATGAACTTGTGTCTTGAACTAGACTTAATATAATAATTGCTGCCTAATTACACGTAAGTATTTCAGTTTTCGTGGCTGTACTGTAGCATAAGGTAAACATAAATTTACGATTATTAAACTCAGTTTATTGAGTAACGCTAGTATGCAGGATGTTCCACGGTTCGACCGATATACATGGTAGACATGTTTCTCGCAGAATATTGCGAATAAAAACGTCATAGGCAACGCAGCTCTATTGACGAGTTAGGGAGACGAATTTGAAAGAAAACACTAGCAGCATTGTTGAGTACCTTCATTGAATGTGACTACAAGAATGTGTAGTGGCTCACACCAGCTGATTGAATCTTCGCTCTTTAGTTTTGCAGTGGTTTCGCAAATATTTTTTTTTAACATAAATTAATACATAATATCAAAAATTCATTCTTATAGTTTTAACATACATATATAATCGTTTGTATATTAATTTTTCGGCTGCGATACACTTAACGGATTTTTAGAATCACATATTTGTTGTCTAAATAAGCCAAAATTAAGCAAAATAAGTTTTTACTAGCAATCGGTACATTATTTAAAAAAAAATACCGCTCTGGCAAAATTGTGTATCGTACGACTCTATACAGCCTCAAATTTTTTCACAGCATTTGGTTAAAAAATTATTGAGTTATTTGCAATTGTTTGAAATAAATGATAGATCATGGCCTTAAAATGTGTTAACGTTCAACCATATAAGCAGGCTGCGAAGCGTTGTCATCATGAAGCGTTGCCACTGCATGCGAGGCAACTCTGAGCGTGACCGGTCGCCTGCTGGGCAAGTGTGTCTGAGGCACAGAATACTTAGGAATACAGAAGTTAAATAGCCGGTATGAAGTCAAACTCAAGTCACACACGCCAGTAAAATGGTATCGCTGGCCAGCAACATGGAGGAAACACTGAAAGAATAGTAGGTACTATTACTTCTGTTAAAATAGGAACAATAGTCTAGTTTAGTTGTCTGTACTATATGGATTGTTCCAACAAAAATATGTTCTGTAGATGGAGGAAACAACGTCTTTCATTTACAGAACACATTGTTACTTCTACGGAGCAGATTTTTATAGAACCATCAATATAGTAAAGACAACCTGGGACTGTTGTTCCTATTTTAACAGAAGTATGGTACCTAAAACAATACTTTTCTTTCAGTGAACGCCTACCCCTAATCAGCATAAGACGGCTGCCCTGCTGGCCGGCAGCCAGACCAACAGGAAACCTGCGGTAAATTGCATGAGCCAAACCGACTCGGGCAGCCAATTTGCATCAAACGAGCCGCCGAGACATTTCACGTCTGCGTTACTATGTATACTGTGGTCGAGGTTCGTTGTACACCCGACTCTTCAGGTTACACACTCCACGACTGCATGGCGCCTATTGTGTCACAGGCTTCATACAGGAACATCATGTCGGCGTATTTATAACGTGTGAACAGTCCTGGCATTGTGCGAATCCTCGCCATGCAACACAAACAATGAGTGGTCATGACTAGCGGCACGAGTATTTCACGTATTAATCTGGTAGCAGTCTAGACTTCTCAGTCCTATACGCACACTGACCAGAGTCGAATATCCATTGGCTCTTAACCGTACAAGTGGGTAGCCCCGCGAATTATTATATTATTTACTACTGGGTTGCAACCTCCAAAGGTGTGTCAAAACAGATGTCGTCTAATCACAGAAGTTACAGTGATATACAGGTTATTGGCGTTCAACCTCACCTACAATCAACACGGGAAATACTCGTGCCCCTAGTCATAAATTAGGCCACACACTTTCGCGAAAATACTTTTGCTCCGGTTTGTTTGAATGCCTTACGTGCACATCTGCAGTTCTGCTTGACAGTCAGTGATTGGATGATTTATCTCTCGCGTGGCTTGGTGTTGTACACGCGAAATCACAGACGTGTGGTGTGTCAGCAACCTTATTGTTATTGGCACAGTCAAATGAGACATGTCACTTAACGACACGCAGCCGAAATGCGAGTGAAGCCTAGTTTACAGCACCAACGATAACATTGATAATTACACGTGTTTTCAACGAAGTTATTAACAATGTTGTAAAAATGCTTGAAAATTGTTGACATCATTTTATGAACATTATTGCCAACATTATGTTATTAACTTTATTAATATTTATAAATGATAATAACATTTGTTACCGACATTATGTTGAAAACATTTGCTACCAACAAAAGTTATGAATTTTAGAAACATGTTAATATCTTTGTCACCAACGTTGCTGATAACATTATTTCCTCGACCCATTCTAGGGCGGTCTAGGTCAAAGGATGTTGGTAACAAATGTTACTAATAATTAGAGCCGCGATTTTGTCGCGAAAAGATTTTTGCAACATGTTGTTTCAGTGTCTCGCGTGCACCTCGGCAGCTCTGCGTCACGGCTATTGGCAGCGTGTCTTTGCTCAGACACGGCCCTCGTTTGACTGCACCAATAACAATGAGGCTAATGTGACCCAATACGTCTGTGATTTGTCAGTAGAACCTCAAGACAAGTGACAGTTAAAACGTCTAATCACTGGCCATGAAACAGAGTTGCAGATGTGAACATAAGGCATTGAAACCAAATGGTGCAAAAATCTTTTCGCCATAAAATCGTGGCTCTACTAATAATGTTATCAGCAAAGTTGCATGCATTTTTGTCATCAACATTCCTAATAACATCCGTTAGTTACATGGGTGTTTTCAGCAGTGTTAATAGCATATTTGCTATCAACATTGCAAAAAAAAATAGTGTACCATAACTTTGAATTTGTTCATAACATTTTTTTAACTAACATTTTGTAATTACCATAGTTACCGTTATTTTTTTTCGGGGAAAACTGGGCTTAAGACACTGAAAGGAAGTTGGGCAAAATTATTTTCACGAGAAGTTCGTGGTACTAATCATACCGGCCTCCCAACAGTGTGGCATGGTTGTGGTTTCATGGGACACATTGTTAACTGCGTGTGTGTGTGTCACATGTCCTGTTGGCATGGTAATGGACGGCTCTCTCTACTGCATCTGTTAGTGTTCCCTGCAAACTTGCCCCTGTAACTTGTTAATGGAGCTACGTAGCTCGTTTTCATATGATTTTATTTATTTCCAATGTTCTTAGTTAAATGTCTTCAAAGCATGTCAGTCGAACTGTGGATTATTCTGTGTACAGCCAAATATATTTATGTACCACAATGAGTTTTAACAAAGATTGCTGATTTCTACAGAACCGAACGCTTCCAATTCAGCGATTTATTTTGTATGCTTTTTAACATTTTTATGAATATGTCACTCTGTCTATACTTCTGACAGTCACTAAAAGAAACTGACTGTAGTGCGCTATACGCCTTGTTTAAGCTATCCCTGAAAAGAAAATATAGTTCTAGAAGTTTTCTTTGACGTTCAATCTAATCGTATTGAGTAAAACAAATATGCATATATTGCTTATGAACAAGCAAAATTGCCGAACAAGAAGAATTATTTTGTTTTTCGAGTTACTTTCTTTATCCATAACAGAAAAGCTTATGAGAAGAATTTTTTTTACATTCAAATACTAATTTATTTATTTTATCCCGTGTTTTCCTCGCCCAGCGACATTGGTTATAAAGTTAAGTTCACACAATTTTGCCAAATACAAACGTATACCAATCTAGTTGCTACAAAACGTTTTCTCAGTACATTTACAATGCTACTAAGCGTGGTGGAGCAACGGTAACACTTTTTGGCTTCGTACTAAAGAGGCTCAGGGTTAGATTCGTAGCTCCAGTATTACTGAGTTTGATTAACCTCGGTTTATTGAAATCGCTGCAGGTGAATGATGGGATTATACCTTAACAAAAGTCATTGCCGATTTTTCTCCTGGTTCCTTCCGTTTTATCAAGTTGAGGGTCGCCGTCTATGATGACATCGCTGACGACAAGACATAAAGCCCACTTACCATACATCTGTGCAATGTTTGTAGAACTGGAATATTCAGTGTTATTTCACAAGATGAGGGACATCATTTTCTGCAGGCACGAACGCATTAACGTGTATGTACGAGAAGCTTCCTATTTATGCTGTTTTTGTGAATTTAATTTTTTAAATCTTGAAAGAGAGCAAATATCGCAAAATTGTTACGTAGACATGCTTTTTTTACTATGTAGGGTAATTTTTCAGAACATAAGTTTATAGAATATTGCAAATTATCAACATGTTAAAATGTTTTAAATTCAAGAATTAGCCAAAATTAAAAAAACAGTTATGACTTGGAAAAAATAAACCAAATAGTACATACAATTTCCAACATTGCTATGTACCGTCAACTGGGGTCAATAGGGACACTGGGGTGAGTAAGGACAAAATTTCAAATCAAATGTTCCAGTACGTGGTATTAGAAACAGAGTTTTTCTTATGGTTGACAGTTAATAATTTTACAAAGAGTAATTGTACTGAAATATAATTTTATTTAAAATAATGGTCTAAGCGAGGAATATGTTTGAAATTTTGTTCCAATTCGTCCCAGCGTCCCTGTTGACCCAGGTTGACGGTAATGATTTAGCTATATGTAGGGAAAGGAGTATTTCGCGAGTTCAATGACCGTTATGCTAGAATCCACTGTTCTCTGCGTATTCAAGCCCCGTCTATTCGTTCATTGTCTGCTGTTTCAGTGAGTAGCAGCTAACTGAAATGGTCGGGGCTTGAGTAAATAGGACAATGGATTCTAAAACTCAGGTCATTGAACTCGTGAAATATTCCTTTCCCTAGCTATATGTCCTCCCTTCCAGGATTAAAAAAAAAACGAAACCTATTAAAACAGCTTAAGTATGGATCCGCGGCTTACAAACTGGGCGGCAGTCCCAAAACGCACGGCCTAATGTTCCCTGTGCCTCTGCCTTGAGAGTCTCTGGTTGTGTGTCGGCGAGGGTAGAGTAGTGGGTTGAGGGAACTCTGGAAAATAACTGACGAAATGAGAGGAAATTTCACCGCATGCACACAAACGCTTGGCTTGCGAACCCCGCGCCGTTTTCGCCGTCGCTTTGCTTTGTTCCCCCTTTCCCCTCCCATCAGCCACCGCGGCACGTCACAATTTTCATTTCTGTTTTCGCCGGAAAGATTGTAATGGGTTTGTGTGCGGGCGCGGGTGGTGGAATATAAGAACGAAAGTGAAAATGGAAAAGAAAACACAGCGAACAAGAGCGAGGAGGACAGAGAACCACGAGTTTTCATTTGCATTCTGGGTAACTGCGCGACTTTTGTTCTGCTGCCTACCAAAAGTCGTATTTTCCTGGCTGCATATGTTTTTTTTCCTTCGACGAGAGGTTTTTATTCGCAGTTAGTCCTCTTTAGAGCAGCACCACTATTTGTATCCAACGTGAAAAACAGGAGAGAAATTTAGAGATCTCCTGTACATAAAAGTATATAAAACCGCTGCGCAGGTATTCGGCGTTACGACTTTTTATAATTACATTTGAATCTAGAATTTCGTTCATTCTTGTGTGTTAGGCCCACTTTCCTCTTTCTCCACGTATTTTATTTTTTCCGTTCCGTACCTTTTATGACAATTTTGTTATTTCTTGACATTTAACGAGAAATATTTTTTTTGCTGTTAGTGTTATTGATTTTTAAAGCACGAAATTTTCAAAGCTCTGCTGTAATGACAAATGACTAAACAGTCAGTAACAAATCAGACTTTCTACACACTGTAAAGTGGCGTGTATGACATCACACTTTCCTCATTAATTGTGATTTCATTTGCGTGGGCATTAAACGTGAACAAATCATTGATCAACATGTCATTTATAGCATTCATTAAAGTCTCATTACACTCACACTATATTTACTCATATTTTACCAATTTATCTCTAAGACGATTTTCGTGTTACAAAATCTTTGAACTAAATGGTTCAGCAGTTTAATCTATAAAATTTTTACAACCTAACTTTCTTGTAACGGATTAAGTTTATGAATCTTATTTAAACATACTTAATTTGTACCATAGGCTGACGAAAAAACAATTTGTGAACGTTTTACTAAATATGTAAAAGAAAACTTTCCTTGAATATTTTATGCTGAAGATGAATATATTTTAATACACTAAATAAGTTCACACTACAGACATCAAGACTAACTTCAAACACAGATTCGACAGAATATTACAATTTAACTTCATTTTTAAATATGCGCATATATGATTTTAGAAAATATATTTTCCAAAATAATTCATTTGAAAAATACCTATTATGAACCGACAAACCGATTTTGATGACAAACTGATTTCTAGTGGAAAATATATGATAAAGTTTCATTTGTAAAACTGTTTGTGACTAAGTTTATGATGGCGAGACACCGTCTCTGTATTACGTTTCATTACAGAACTTCAGTTCCAGGGTTTCACTCTAGACTATTTTACTCTGTTGCAGCTGTTTACAGTATTTTGAAAATTTTTGAATAACTCCATTGTTTAACTGCATGTTGTACGACGGGGCTTTTAAGCCGGCATTCCTCTGGTGCGTGCTCGGGCACGCATCCCTTCTGCAACGTCATACCTGACGTCACAGTTGGGTGGCGCGCGGTACGTCCAGCAGTGGAAAGGCCTTGTTTGGTGTTTGAAAGTCAAGCTGGGAAGGATCGCCTTAGAAGCGATCCTAGGGGGGCCTATGTGTCTAGATCAATCGTGCCGCCAGGCTAACTGGGTTCTGTGCGGGAAGGGACGGGCAGTGGAAACGGTTGTCACACTGAGGGGGCAAGATGTGCTTGGTACTCCCCGCACTTCCTACAATGATAGGCGACATGGTAAGAAAATCTGTAGGGAAAGTTAGATTACTAGGCTTTCAAAAACTTGCAATTTGTGTGGATTTATATATTTAAAATGTTATACAAATACAGTTTGATGGTATAATCTACCAGCTATTACACTGTAAACATTTTCGCGGAAGTTATAGGCCGTGTTCGAATTCAGTGCAACGTGCCCTTGATCACTTCCCCTTGAGCCCTATGCCCTTGTTCCCTACATGAAGTAGGCTGCATTTTGTGAATTCGAACGTAAGGCACGATAAGGGTAAGTGGCTCGTCCCCTTAGCTGAAGGGGACATTCTAGGGTACATATGAACCCTTGCTGTGAATTTGAACAGCGGCGTAGATGCCGAAATTAAAGATTAATAAGCAAGCAGTCATATTCTCTTTTTAAAAATGGCTGGATTGGTAATGTTATATGTTATTGCGAATATGTGCGGAGGTGAATTTTTTTAGTGGTACAGATTTTAATTTTATCCGAGCAATGATAAAGCATTTGTACTACGTTGTGAGAAATTATTTTAAATTAGTAATTTATATTTCGTCTTTAGTCAATATTTGGGTATACATATCAATACTCCAGCAAAATGTTTTATTGCAGTTATAGGTACCATTAAAAATAACTTTTTTTAACATTTCGATTACCACAAAAACTATTTGAAGACAGTAACCAATTAACATGCATTCTCTTTTATACGACAAGTTAACACTTCCACAAAGTGTTAAAGAGATTTTATACTGTACATATTATATTTTTGTGATGCACTAATAAAAGTAAGTTTCAATAAAACTGCCAAAAATTAGAAAGAGAACTATAATTTATAAAAATAAATGCAAGAACTATCGGAATTTAAAATTTCTGTATTTTTACATATTAATTACAAAATAGTTAATATTGCAACTCTTCAGGTTTGAGAAACATCGTGAACGTTTTTTGGGATACTCCCATTATATTCCGTCGCTGCTCCATCCTCATCTCACCTCACCTACATCTACAGCATAAAAAACTTCCGCATTTCAAAGAAATAATACACGTGGCTTTACTTTATGCACAATGTTTAATGTTGAAGTCCTCACAATTGTGTTAAAAAAAAAAATTTCTTAATTAATGTATTTTTATAAACTAGTGCTTTTAAATACTTTAACTACTATCGATTCGTAAAATATGCTCAAAACACAAATGAAGAATGGGCAATTAAACAGGCATAATACAAATTCGCGCCAATTGTATTATTTCACAAAAAATAAATTGCGTTGACTTCTTTTAAAAGAAAATATGCAGTTGAAGTCAACGTCACGTCAGTTCCCAATTAACTTTCGTATTTTGTTGAAATTCGCTGAAATTACGGTTTCTTATTGTGAAATACATTGGTTTGTTATATCGTGTTCCTTTGCAAAATGTAACAACCCCGGTAATGGTTATCGTTTCCCAAAAAACTCGATTAAATTGTCGCGTGGATTAGCATGTGTTGTTAAGTACCACATAAAAAATTACTTCGTAAAAATTCCATCAAATATTTAATGCTGTTTAGTTACTTCAAACTGTAAAAAAAAAAAAATACGTCCCTGTGTGTTAAGCCGCTGTAATTTAGGTTAATATTATTTTCGCATTATGCAAATAATGTTTTGGTCGTGCTGGCCAAATTTACAGATTTAACGCCCAATGAGTGATAGCTACAGTTATAAAAATCAAACGATCGTTTCATTATTGTATTTTCACGTACAGTACATTGGAAACACTCGTACTGCATTCAATTAAAATATAAATAAGTATCTTATGCATCGAAGTATGCTGGTAAATCCTTAGTCAACTAAAAGGGGCCCTCCTACTGGCCGTGTGTTTGTGTGAGGCACGGCGCTAAGGGCGATGTTGATTGGCTCCTCTGGTGTGATCTTGCCTTTACTGCAAGGCACTGAAGCGGCTTGCAGTGGTATCGTAGATCACTCGCATGGCTGACACTTTCATTGGTGACCCCATCTTTTTATTGGTGAAAAGTTTTAAGATAAGTCCATTGCATGCTTCTAGCGTAGTTTCACACGAATCCCGTGAGTAGTTTTTCAGATACAACAGGTCGAAATAGCTGTGTTTAGCCATTTTGAGGAGCTCCGAAATGATTTTTCAAATCGTCGTGATGTTCGGAAATGACTCTTCATTCACCATTTTGAGTGTATTTTCTTTTCCTACATAGACACATTGGGCGTATGTGGAATAGTTTCATAAAAAACGTATTTACAAACACACTGCAACACATTTTAAGCGCGTGGTAGGCGAGGCCCAGTATAGCTATGAATGTTAAATAACCCTCGATATTTATGTTAAAACAAATCACCATGCACGATTCTGGTTTATGTTAATGTTTTGTATCATACGTTATCTTATGATGAAAAATCCATGTCGGAAATTGACTAGAACACGTCGCCTGCACCGTCCAATTTGACAGGCCGGGCCTTGGATACTCGCACAGTGGAAAGGCTATTGTCCGTTATTCGCTCCCCCACCCTGACTTTGCGTGGGCTTTCTCGCGCCAGAGGGTTGTGCGTATTTTGACCTGCAGTAGAAATAGCCTGGAGTCTGGGTATACACGCATCGCAAGGAGGGTCCTCGGGTACCTGACGTCACCACGCGCGCTCAAACACACACCAGTGGAAAGCCGGCTTTAGAATTCTCTAACAACTAGTAGGTAGTTAATTTGTTTATTTTACGTTTTTATCTAAAATAAAATCCTCTTTAATATTACTATCAGACACAATGAAAAGTAAATTTTACTGTCCCATAAAAATATTGAACGTGGTTTATGGACTAACAATAAGCTATTGCAAAACGACTTTTGTGTCTCCCTTTTAACATATTCCTTTGAAATTACAGCAAGAATAACTCCAGCCCAAATTTCAAGTCACAAGAAACTCCTAACGTGAGAGAAATTTCGAGAAGCAATAACCCCACTCCGCCAGAAAAAAATTAGCCTGTCTTTACAATGCGTCTCTAGTCGTCAAAGAAACGTCAGTATATTACTATAAAATATAAACATTTCTATAAAGAAATTGATAGTCAAATTTAAGAATTCCATGAAATTTAAGAAACGTTCTAGATATCCACCGCTTATGATGTTATTTTTCTTCTCTGACAACTCACAAATGACACTATTGTAGCCTGGATTCTTGTCACGGAGATAAATAAATAAATATATATAATTCGTGTCTTTGGAGTCAAATATCAGTTGTTTTATAATTCTATTTTATTTTAAAATTCTGGAGAGCAACATAAAAGTGATTTGAATTACATTGTTAACCGTTGCCTGAATGTGCAGAAGTTTCCCAATCATTTCATCGTCAATAAATAACTGCCAGTCAGTCGAATCACATAAGCCATTTGAAAGAGCAATAGTTTAACATTACATTATATTTCATAATTCAATGGTTGGGAGAAGGACGGAAGGGAGAGTTTCACACTCAATACATGTATTCATTTCATGAGGAGGATGTTACTTTGATTTCTTGTTTACGCCGTCTCTGTTTCAGGGTATGTAATTGTAGGTGGTACTAAACAGAGATAAATGACCGTATTTTGTGTTGACTTGAAAATAAAAGTGTGTTGCTGCAGTAGTAATTATTGTCCTATATAAGCACTTACGTTTGATTGTTGGTAATATTCGAAATGTTCCTGCACCAATCTGAATTGCACTGTACAATAATTTGGTAAATTTACTCTGCATGTAATAGAAGCTAATTAACTCTAAATGCAAGGGAAAATTATTCGACACATGTTAAGGAAAGTTACACAACTGGTACTGAAATATTTCTTTAGATATTGGCGCAGACCCTCTATGGCAATTTTACATTACGCGCGAGCGAAATTTTCAAGTAGTTTGTGTGGAGAACATGCTACCGTTTGGAAATTTCCATCAACGTTCAGAAGCCTGATTTCCCGCACAAGCTTGGGGAATGTTTACGCACACTTGATCAGTGAAACTGTCAATTTTTTCCACTGATGTACAGGTACTCCACAAAATCCTGTTACTCTATATAAAACCAACACAAAACCCTAAACTTGAATAAATATAATGTACAACAGTTATTTTGAGTTGTTTTCTTGAGATATGAATAATTGCTCGTCCAAAAGATCAATCTGAGTACCATCATTCTCACGGAAAAGGTTAATACGTGGTCAGGTTCTGCACAACATTTTTGGGAGCATTTCTGGTGTACCTTGAACGAATGTTTGTCTCACAGCGTATTTCAGTTCATCATTGAAAATTGAATGGTTTTGCCACTTCTTATGCAATCTCTTCACGGACTGCTACACGAGCCGACATGTTTCTTTTCTTGTTGAATGTCTACTGCTTCTTTCCTTATCATGCACCCATCCTGTGGCAAAGAGTTTATGTTTCGGAAGATTATGTCGTTGAAACCGCGCCCGAAAATCAGCACGAAATTCTGAAATTGTCTTCCCCGTTTGACTTCTCTCGCGCACCTTACAACTTGCAATAAGTACGTTCTTCAGTGTTGTTGTTGGACGTATCAACCATCAGTAATTCACACAAAATGTAACATGTAAGACAAAGAACTTACATTAACAATTATAAAGGAGAAACGGGACATTGTAATGTGTAGAGGAAGGCCTAAGAACGATCTTGTTTCATGGCTTTACATCAAGGTCCTGTGTGTTGACGGTAGTACGGAGCAGGAGAAGCGGCAGTGTCACGAAGAAATCCTCACGTCAACGGCAACTTCTGCCCCGTTTCTCCATTGCTAATGTAGTGACTCCAACAGTAATCAACCCGGATCGCTTTGGTGGAAGGCGAGGGATTTGACCACTACTCCACCACGGCCCCACTTCGTGTAAATGAAATTGTTTGTTATGTAGATGGGACAGAGTCTTCTATTGTAGTGGTAATTAGTAGTCCTGCAACCATTTACGAAAAATCGTTCAGGAAGACAATGATTCAATTCTCGGCTTCAGTTATCCTGATTGCAGTTATCCACATAGTTTCCCGAAATCGCTCCAGACGAATGGTAGAAAGGATTCTTAATATAATGCCATGGTCGAATGCTTTCCCTGTTACTGTTCTTTTGTAAATTTATATTTAACTGTTTCTAATGACATCGCTATCGACGAGGTGTGAAGCCCACTTAAATAAAATATAAAATGCTTGGTGAATTTTGAGCGTTTCTTTAAATATTCTTCCTGGAGGAAAGTGCGTAGGAGGTTCAAGATAAAGTTAGCACTTTTCAAATTGTAAGTTACTTTTTTTTTACTTTCATGTTATTTAAACTCTCCTGTAATATTTTAACATGTACGAAGCAATGTATCTAACAATCAAAGCATGCAGACTATACCGTAACGAAAAGTTAACTTCTGAGAAAAGAATATACAATAATTTTAAATTATTATTCTAGACAAGATGTTCTTCAAGAGTCCTCACTTTATCGTGAATAACCTATACAAGAGGGATATCAGCTTTGTTTCCAAGTTCCTAGTTCCGACGAGCATACTGACACCTACCAGTTCAAATCGTAGGATGTTCGCCGCTATAGGATCGCGAAGGGAAAAAGAGGGAAAAAAAGCCATTTCACGCGCGTGACAAGGCGTGGCCGTGGTTGGTGGCTCATAGCAATCTAGAAAAGTGCTAACACCCCTCTGCCTCCCCCAACAGTTTCTTTCCTCCACGCCTACGCCATCAGGAAGCCGTAAGATGGCCCCAGCCGGCCGGCAGTACACGATAATGTCCGTCAGTCGGTCACGGTCGCTTCCCCGAGGTTCGCATCTGCACCCACCCCTTATAGTGTGTAATCCCCTGCTCATTTAGGGGTGCGGGAGTCTTTCTTCACCCTCTCCCAACTCCTTTCATGCTTCAGCTCAACGCCGTAGCGTCTGCGCGCAACCGCTAAATGGTTCCCCGACGGCCGACGATTACGACCGCCAACGCCCTCGGCAGGCTTAGTATCAGACCACCCTCCACTCCTTCCTCTTCGCAGAGAGGACAGAAGAAAAAGAGGGTCCGCAGGGGGCCGTGAGAAATGAAGTCGTTAAGACGAGATGGCGCGAAACATCACCCCGTTCTTCGTGTACCTCGCCTCGTGCCAACGACCTGGCCCGAACGATGGAAGTTTTTAATCGCAGTACCCGCGCCTTAATTGTAAAAAAAAAAAAAAAAAAAAAAAAAAAAAAAAAAAAAAAAAAAAAAAAAAAAAAAAAAAAAAAAAAAAAAAAAAAAAAAAAAAAAAAAAAAAAAAAAAAAAAAAAAAAAAAAAAAAAAAAAAAAAAAAAAAAAAAAAAAAACGTGCGCTGTTAACAAAATAATAATCCACGGATGTAATCCTTTTCTACCGCCCCTTGCACTTTTCAGGAATTTTTCGCAGACAAAGGAACACAAATAATTTAATGGACAATGTTTGTTACAGGGTCATTACGAAAGGTTTACTGGAAAATTCTGGTAAGTGGTTCAGTAGCTGCCATCTTCGAATTTTCGAATTCTTCAAATTCCGTGTAAGTTCCATACAATGAGATATATAAAATTTTCCCGTCTGACATGGCACAGATATTACCTTCTTATTCGTTACCAAATTGTTACAACTTCAACTACCTTGAATAGTTTTTGACTAGCAGTCTTCCGGAGGAAGAAAGTAATTAATTTTCTGTAGATGGTCACATGAATTGTATAAGCAACAGTACTTGAACAATGCCAACTGTATACAACGAAAGAAACTATTTCCTCTGCCTTAACGAAGCATAAAGTGGTATAGAAAATTTCAAGGCCACATTAAATGCATAATCTCCACTATTCCAACACGGTGGGTGCTGTTCTCCCTTTGAGCGTGGCCACGCAAAAATATCGAAGAAAAATACGAATCACGTGAAAATTACAAAATCAAAGTTTAGTAAGCAAGAAATATTTGGTGTATACAAATGCCTACTTCTGGCTACAGGCAGAAAATAATGATTTGGAGGTGGGAAATTGATTTGGGTGGCCACATTCCGTCTACTAAATTTGGTAAAATGACAAAAATTACGAAAGGACAATGGGGGTATTGCCGCAATGCTATATGCGTTGCGCATTTGATACATTAATGTGCGCAAATTTCCGTTAATCTGAAAACAGCGTAACAACAATGTCCAAAAGATTATTATTCACTACGGATCCCGTCACTATGACAATAAATAAAAAAAATTGCGTTGGGAGACAAAACAATATTCTTATGGTATACATTGCGTCATATTATAGCAAGATTGCACAGGTTTGCTTATATAGAACATTTACGTAAGCCAGTATGCACTCAAATTATGAATTAACGATTTATCAACAAACCACCACACATAGTCGGGACACTTGAGTAACGGCACCCTAAGAAGGCGAGACGTAATACACCATGTTCTTCTGTGTTAAGGAACCATCTCAGTGATTGCTTCGAGTTAAGGAAACCTTGTAGTTACTTAATCGCGATGACCAACCAAGGGATGATCTTTAAAAATCGAATATACTATGCTGCCATGTTCTATATGCCACCACATATTGAAACGTTATTCAGTAAGCTCCTACTAACAGAGGACTCAGTGAAATTGGCTGAGGAAAAGGGGCTGGTGTCTGTGGGACTATGGAAAACCGCCATAACTCACAGATACCTACATGAGTGAAATTGGGTAGGTAATAAAATCATTAGACCTATAATTTTTTTAGATTTGCGCTACAGTTTACAATATTAGAGCTATTATAGTTGTTATAGTGGCTATTGGCTAAGTCGTATAGTGGATGGCTCTTGAGCTAAACAGTTATGATTCTGTCATGCCGGAGACAATATAACACTGCTGTATACCCGATCCGGAATAAAGTGAGCATCCAGGAAAGCTATGCTGACTTTATAGTTCAGCCAATTCGTATCTTTCCGCGCATAACGGCTATCGACGGGACATGTGTAACCTCTCTAGACACGTCACTTGATGTTTGCGCGTCTAAGATAAATTGTGCTGTCAGTAAGAACCTATGTAGTTTCGTAATAAAAATTATTAATTACATTTAATATAAGTATTTGGAATTACGTTTATTTTTATTTATTTTAGTATTTTTGTATTAAGATTGCGGAAACTACTGGGAACTATATTCGGCAAATTCGCTGCCAACCATAGAAGCAGAAATGCAACTATATTTAATGTTGAATTCAAAGCAGTAACGGGTAATTATATTTTTCAAAGGTAAAATGTTTAGTGCTCACTTTCTTCCGAACGACCTATAGGAAGAAGTAGGCTATTTTTTCTCAGGATAACAAAAGTGCTGATCATGCTTCCGGTTTAAACTCCACTCTCGTAGGCTTGCTTAGGTTGGTTTAAACCCCAATATACTAAGTATGTTTAGGTTAATTTAAGCCCCACTATCCTAAGTTTTTTTAGATAACTTAAAACTCCACTATGCCATCTTTGTTTAGGTTATTTCAAACCTTACTAGACTATGTGTTTTTAGTTAACTCAAGACATATTTATCCTAAGTTTGCTTAGGTTCGTTTGAACCCCAATATTATAAATATTTGAAGGTTCGTCCGAAGCCCACTAATCCTATATGTACCTTTCGGTTAGTTGCAACAAAACTTACAGTTTTTTGTATGCATGATTATATTGTACGCGTTAACGGAGGACGATTTTATTAGTTTACGACGCTACAGGTACATAGAAACCAAATCTCAATTTGTGCTGGGTTCACAGTGGCCGAATGGTCAAGACGAACTGGGTTCGATTCCCGACGTGGTCGGTCGCCGGATTTTCGCATGCGGGAATCGTGCTGGACGATGCCGTTGGTCGGCGGGTTTTCTCGGGGATCTCCCGTATCTCCCACCCTTTCACTCCAGCTCTGCTATGTACTCACATGATGTCACCCCGCACCAGCGCTAAATACATCGATTTTAAGCACTGACCAAAATCTCTCACTCTCAGTTTGTAATCCGGAGAAAGGCGTGCCCAGACGTGGGGCGCTAACAGATGGTCGCGTGTCGTCGAGTCGTTTCAGCGAGGCACGACGGTCGCGCCCATGCGTGCTCGACAGTTCTTGGCCAGAAAAGAAAGAAAGCGAGAGAAAGAGAGAGATTTTTTTTCCCTCTCGGCTCTCTTCGTGACGTAATGGATTGGCGGCAGGCCGCAAGAGCGATCGATCAGTTTGAGTGACGCCACAATGAGGGCTGGTCGGACTAGGAGGGACTCCTGTAGGCGCAAGACTTGATGCGGGCCCACCTTTCTCCCGTCACTTGGCCGTCTTCTAACCCCTCCCCTTACATACATACACACCAACCCTTATAGCCCTTCTTGCCGAGGGATACACTACTTCGGCCATTTCAAAGCCGTCGCGCAAAATGCGAGAGCTGCGGAAAGAAGCAAACAATTTTAAGAGGGCATAACCCGCAAATAAACGCAGGATGCATTAGTTGCAGGTTTCATGTTCTCGAAAGCTGATTTTCAAAAATAAAATCTGGGCTATTTCAAATAACCGTTCTTGCATCACTTTGTTTTGAACGTTGCGAATATTCCCACCGAATAAAAAAATAGACACACTGAATCCTCTAACATCTTACTGGAAGAGTAAAGCCAACGCTTCCTAAATGTTGGAAGTTATTATTTTTCTCTGGAGGTTTTGAGCCGTATCCTGTCTATATCTCGCCTCCTTGTAAATTACATAGCAACAGGTAGTTAAAAGAGAAATGACATGGACGCAATAGTATCTTGCACGAAATGGGAAAAAGTTTTAAATCAGCTACATAATATAACTGCTGTATGTAGTGTCCAGGAAGTAATAAATGTGGAATGGGTAGGTTGGCAACATCGCAAGAAAAGGATGGTATGTCGGGGCATGTTATCTCGAAACAATAACAAAACTGACAGGCCCTCCAACCCAACACCTCTGGATGATATAAAATGGGTGTCTTAAAAAGGAGTATGTACTGGTTTTAATTTTCGCATTTTTGACGCATGGGAACAGCGGAGCGATAACAGTCAGAGTACAACGCTAGGCGAGAAGCATATCGTCTTCATTCACAGCGCGCCGAACTGACGCGCAAGGTATTCGTTGTAGCCTTTTCTCCTATGGGACTTGGCAATCCTGCAATTTCATTTTTGGACAGTATGAAGTGGCGGCCAGCGCATGCATCTCGTTTTTCACTTTACGAATTCACGTGGCATTTTCGGAGTTACAACAGTAAAAAATAAATAAATAAATAAATAAAGCCATTTTGAGGGTCCCGAAAATCGTGTTTCTAACAAGTACGCTAAATTTTTAAAATCGTAGAAACGTATTTTAAAATGTGTGGCCTTTTTGTAGATAAATGTAATGTAAATAAGTTAACCGTTTCACGTGAAAAAGAATGTGCGTAACACGCTACAACAACATCCATGCGCCAGGTGGAGGATTTGTTTTAAGGCCATGATCTGTAGTTTCTGCTGTTTTTCCGAAAATTATTTTTTAAGTATAAACGAGAGCAGATATAAAAAATCTGTCCGGCCGTATTGTTGAAAATGGTTTTTTTTCCGTGATAGCTAATTAAAAAAAAAAAAAAATCAATAATATATTATACGGTTTCGACTAAAAAGTCAATTAACCGGAATTTCGTAAATTAAATAATCAGCTGATACCACAGTTTTTACTGCCTTGAAGAAAATATTAGCAAACGTGAAGACAACAATTTTAAACAAAACTGCCAGACAGAATTTTGATACCTGCTCACGTTCTGACATAAAGAAAACAATAACATTAAAAAGTACAAACTACAGAGCTTGGCCTTAAAGGCTTCGCTTACCGTATACCTGCAGTCAC
>PNEQ01047135.1:32996-89004 GCA_003012365.1 Medauroidea extradentata
AAAAAAAAAAAAAAAAAAAAAAAAAAAAAAAAAAAAAAAAAAAAAAAAAAAAAAAAAAAAAAAAAAAAAAAAAAAAAAAAAAAAAAAAAAAAAAAAAAAAAAAAAAAAAAAAAAAAAAAAAAAAAAAAAAAAAAAAAAAAAAAAAAAAAAAAAAAAAAAAAAAAAAAAAAAAAAAAAAAAAAAAAAAAAAAAAATCTGTGTGAAAAAAATTGTATACGTCTCAATGGATTAATTTCGACGTCAACTTTTCAAACCAAAAGTTATATACGTAAGTTTCCTTGAGAAAATTGGTGGTCATAAACAGAGACACTAATATTTTTTTGGTAAAATTATTCCTGCACTAACTGGTTTCAATAACTTATGAGCGCGTATGCAGAACTGCTTCTGTGAGTGAGTGGATGTTATAAGGGCTTGGGCCCGAGTTTCTACATTTTTATAACGTGAACGGGTGCCGATATCGCAAAACCGCTCTGTAACTTTGTTAAAATTGATAGTTTATATCTACTCTGATTTCGTTGAGACAAAATACAACATAATTGCTGTGAATTAGTTAATAAACCGAATTTCCTTTTAATTGATAAATAAGCCACAGTCTTCATATTCAGTGTCTAGGAAAATTATATTACGTACTAGAACAAATTTTCAACAAAGTTAAAGAGCCATTTCACGATAACGACTTTCGTTTGGGCATAAAAAAAAAAATAATTTTCTCGAAAGCCGAGAAACTCGGGCCCAAGCCCTTAAAATCTTGGCGGTTCGGAGTTCTACATATAAATCACATACGTGTGGTGTGACCTTGTTATGATTACCACAGTCAAACGAGCGACACCTCTGCGCAAATATACTCTGCCAACAACCATGAAGCAGAACTGCTGATGTGCACGTAGAGAATTGAAACAAAGTTGTGCAGAATTTTTTTAAACTAAACATCAGTGGCTGTTAAGAGTCCTACACAGCTCGGGTATTAACTTAGGAAATAGTTTTTTTTTAAAGGACACTATTAAACGGGCGTTCGATACCTCTATCAATAAGACGAAATAAAAAAAAAACGTTTAAAGCTATGCTTTTGTGATTTTTTTTCTTTTAATATGTCATGTTTAGAAACATGGTTTCGGGATATTTACAAATGTCCAACAACAGGCTTTTCAGACAGCCGACACGTAAAAAATACCAGCTGGAATCGTACAACGAAATTTGAGAAGCATTCGCTGGACTTTACTATGCACAATCCGTAAATAGAAAATAGCGTCACCTCTTAAAGCCCGTAGGAAAAAGCCAACGAGCAAAACACTGCACGCAGTTTTCGCGGCCCGCACATAAAGGCGACCAGGTTATTGACACACGAGCCAATCTAGCCCTTATCGCTCGCATGTTTCCGTACTTCAGACGCGGCATATAGCGCCTGCTGTATAGGACTCTTAAGGGCTCGGTTCTCCTCAGTTTTCAACGTCTTTAATTTATTTTCATATTTCTACCAGATATTTTGTTTCTTATTTTAGACATAAATTGTGACTAAATCTTCCTCTTAAAAATTTTTAGTATCTTTCATAGTTTCTACGTAATGAGTCGTAAACGTCAAAATTTGCACTTTACGGTACGGTTTTATGTACGCCACTAAATCCAACTGACATACCAAACCGAAAAAATGCACAGTGTATAACAATGTTATAGGCTATGATTTCACATATATAAAAAAAAAACAATACATTTGTATTTTTGTAAAAAATGCTGAATTTTAAAATGGAAATTTAAAAATTTATAAAATTTTTAAAAATACAAAAATATATAATTTCTGTTTTGATGTGTGTCAAATCACAGCCTACAACATTGTTATACACTGTGAATTACACTGTGAATTTCTTCGGTTTGGTATGTCAGTTGGTTTTAGTGGCGTACATAAAACCGTAAAGTGCAAATTTGACGTTTACGACTGACTCATTACGCAGAAAATATGAGAGATTAGAAAATTTCTTAAGGCTCCTGCCTACCTCAGAGCTCCGGTGGCAGCAAGGATAGGGCGTTACAGGTTAAATTATATTCCTAAATATCTCAGTCACTTTCAAACCTACATATATGCCACCACTGACTTTTTTGTTCAGTACGATACGGCCCACACTGCTACGGAATCTTTTAGCAAGTTATATCAATACCCTGAAAACTCTGAGCAAATATGTGTTTTCATGCCGATTAAACACTCGAAACCCTGTATTCATAAAATTCTTTTCACATTTTCGTTTACGTCGCGGTATTCTCCCCTTATCAATGCAGAAAATGGTTTTCATCCGAAAGCGATATCTCAAAGGGTGACAGAGCTACACGGAATTTAGTTTAACATGTAAAACCCTATCCTTGCTCCCGCCGCGCTCCGAGGTAGGCAGAAGCCTTAAGAGGATTATTTAATCACAGTTTATGTCTAAAATAAGAAAAAAAAAATATTTGGTACAAATATGAAAATAAATAAAGACGTTGAAAACTGAGGTGAACGCGCCCTTAAGGCACCCGCCTACTGGCCATGTGTTTGTGTGAGTGAGGCATGACGCTAAGGGCGATGTTAACCGGCTCATCTGGTGTGGTATCACCTCTACCACAAAGCACTGGGCGTGCAGTGATATCGAAGAACACTCGCCTGACTGACACATTCAGTGGTGTCCACATCTTTTTATTGGTGGGAAGTTTTAAGCAAAGTGCATTGCATGCTCCTGGAGTAGTTTCACACGAATCTTGTGAATAGTTTTTATTATATAATAAGTTGAAAAAGCTGTTTTTAGCCATTTTGAGGAGCTCCGAAATGATTCTTCTAATCGACGAGATGCTTTGAAACGTCTCTTCAGTCATCGTTCAAAGTGTATTTTCTTTCCGTAAATAGACACATAGGGCATATGTGGAAAATTTTGTAAAAAAAAAAAAAAACACGCTGTAACGCATTTTAAGTGGGTGGTAGGCGAGACCCTTAACAGTAATGTTGGTCGGTAGTTCAGAGTTTCGCAGAATGTGTAGGGTGTACGCTTGTCCAGTGACGTACGTGGAACAACTGTGAGGTTTTATGGCGTCGCCCGGGTTGCCTAACTCTTCCGTGGACCCCAGTGATTCGGCGTGGTCGCTGATGCACCTGCCATAGATATAGAGGATCGCACCGGGGTCGTGGTTCGCGATCTAAGCCCGGGTGTCTTCGGTGGTGGGGACTGGCCTCCCCTCCCCTTTATCAGTCTTTCTCACACACACCGCCGACTGCGTTTCCCGTCGACGAGATCCAATATTGCCGTCGGCGGAGTCGGCAGCCCGGGGGGCACTCCAGCGCAGGAGATGAAACACTTGGGGGACTTCGCGGGGGAAAGTGATGGCGGGACCTCAGAGGAGGGGTCCTAGGAGTGCCTGGGGGGGTCGCGTGACGTCAAACCTGCCCCCACCTTCCCCAGCATCCTGGGGGGCCTCGCCCGGCGTTTCGCGCCATTTAATTAGGAAGAAGGAGGGGCGGTAGGGCGGGGCAGGGGAAGGTGGGCTGTTCGCGCAAGAGGGCAAACTTCGACAAGCTCCAGGGGAGGAAAGGGGAAAGGTTAAAAGGGTTAAGGACGGTTCCAAAGCGCTCCTTTCGTGCTCGATTCGCCCGCCCCTGCCCCCCGTTTTCCCCGCTCCTCCTGCGCTTCCAACCCGGCTCCCGCCCTTAAAATCACGCAAATAAGAACAAGATGACCTAACCTAGGACGACGAGAACTCTTCCCAAGTTAGGCAAACACGAGCGAGAAAGAGGCTTCGCGGAAACTCGGCTAACTCCGGCGTGCAAGTGATGGGAACGCTCGTAAACTTGAACAGAGGTTTTTGTAAATGAACGGTTAACTTTTGTTTCGTGAAATCAAAGGTAATACTTTTATTGGCCTTTCCAAAGTATTACGAGATTTATATTATTGCCTAATTCATAGAAGTTGCTGCACTAGTCACTAGTACACTATATATCCTGCTATGTTTCAGTGCATTGATCCATTCAGCATACCAGATTAAAGTATGTCCTTGAGTAAAACCAGAAACCAATAAAACACAAAACAAATTACTCATTTTCACCTACGATTCATGGCAACGGAAGTGCATGCCGTAGCTTCACAAAGCAAACAAGGTTTCCACTACATATTACTGCGACGTCACGAAAGGCGTTTACGAAATAAAACTGGTAGAGAGAACTTCGTAAAGGTGAGCAAGCTTACTCGATCACCAAATGTTAATAATACATTTTGTGGGGAGGCTATACAATGGAGAGGCACCGGAATTAGCAGAGCGGGGGAGACAGGAAACCCCCGAAGAAACCCGCTGACCAGCGACATCGTCTAGCACGATTCCCAAATGCGAAGATCCGGGGACCGACCACGTCGGGTATCGAGCCTGGATCGTCATGGTGGGAGGCGAGTACTTTGACCACTACACCAACCGCGGCAGGATAACCACATTACTATCGAAATAATTAATGTTGAAATTTGGAGAGTATTTAAAATCAACACAAATATGTAACAGAGTTGCTGTGTGTTGTGTGTTTTTACTAAGAAATTATCATTGGAAGAGTGTGATTCCACTGTAACCCTTATGTACATATGCTTTGATTTAAAGCCGTAATATTTGTTTTAGAGTATAAAACAGAAATGTTTGAAGAATCAATTTAATGTATGTGTTCTTTAACATTTTTGCCCTAAATTTGCATTACTTGGTAAATTCAATTTGTAAACATTTTTAAGAACGCGTACATTTAATTGGCTATTCAAACAAATATTTCCTATTTATTAAAACAAATATTTCTGTTTTAAAACAAAGAATTCGTACGTCAGGTGTATAGTGGAATCTTGAGTAGAAAGATTATTGGAGAGTAAAATTACGAGGCCTATGTACCCGGCACTGGGACGATGTTGAAACGTGTCACCTTCTATTCTATTTTACGCGCAATCGTTTAACTCATTCACAATACGTATCCCTGCGAGATTAACACATACCCCAAATTGTACTTCTGTAGTTTTAAATACACATATGATTGTGGGAAGCATTTTTTGCGGAATATCAAAGTGGCTGAGAACAACTTTTTTTAGACTTTTTTAACGACAAAAATGCCGCTTGAATTGGTAAATCAAAACACCATAAGACTGAATTTGCCTTTACTACATACTATCCACAAATAAAAGTTTAGGGTCCCATAGGAAAAAAATCCCACGAAATCAATGAACGTCAGTTAGAGCACTGCTATAAACACAATACTGTACACTTTTATTTTGCGTGGTATTCTGCTTCATATCACTCCGCTGTTCTCACTTGTCAAACGGAGAAATTTAAAACTTGTAAATAGGACACTTGAATACGTGTTATTAAGCGTATTGGTGCATTCCACGTATTTCACATCTGCATATGGCGATAGAAAATCCATTAAATTTATTATAATACATTTTAAGTTAAATAATGGATATATTAAAATTTTTAAAAATAAATTTGTTTGAATTAAATATTCCTAAAACGATATATTTCGGGCACATAAAAAAAGGAAAGTGTCGCAATTGATGTGTTTTTACTATGGTAATAAAGGAGCTAGTTTTTAGTAAAACATTGCAAAATAACTAAAAAATAACCTGGACACAAAAATAAAAAACAGTTTAAAACTTCGTTTCACTCTAGGCAGCCACTGATAGGTTAAATCAGTAATACATAAGTAGCACTCGTCATTAACTAAATATTGTATATTAATTATTCCCTTCATCGAATATGATGTTACACAAAACACGTGTTCAGTGGCGGACGTTTTGAAAGGTTACGCGATATTCTGAAGTCCTCTCTAATCTCCCATGAATACGGTTGATAGCTAACAATGTAGTTGCCAGGACACGTGTAGTTTGAGACAAAATGGCCACTTTACCAGACACCTTGAGAAGTTAATTCGTTTTTTTTTTTTTTTTTTTTTTTTGCTGTTCATTCATCTGGTTAAGAGTTTATATTGCTTTTCGACCCTTTTCGGTTGAATCGTCAATTAACGACTGTGTATCCGAGTTTCGAGAGTTAATCTGTTTGATAATCGAGTTAACGTGATAATAAAATATTCGAATACAAGTAGGTAAACTTCAAACGAGGCGAGTAGGCTATAAGTTTTACAGCTATGAGGTCAACCAGTTGTTTTATTTTTCGCAAACATTTAAAATAAACGACTGGGAGGTGAAAATTTGCACCGTCAGCAAATTAGTGGTGGTCAAGGAGTGGTCTCGCTGCGGGCCTGTCCTGACTGCGATTTAAGCATCTCCCTGTTTGAGGTGTCGGAGCGTTACCACGCTCTAGTATCCGAAAGGAGTAATCCTCGACTACTCCATCAGGGGTGGTGACGTTGATCCGGGGCTCGTTAGTATTTGTGGGCACTGTATCGAGAGGGGTCCCTCGGCCCCTGGTGCCAGCTTTACACTTCAGTGATCCCTCGGCACAATAACCTCTCACACCCAAGTCAACCTGCAGCCTCCTCGTGGCGCCACTGGATCTTAGAACCGATGCAATCTCTAGCTTGCGGGCCCTATGCATCCTAGCTTCTCAGAGCTAGGAAAGGGGTATCGTCCTTGATGGATTCTCCGACAGTTGGCACCCAGAAGAATACACTAGATTGGGTGTTAGGCTATCCAACACTCAGACCTTTGGGCCCCATAAGCCTGGATCTCGAAGTGAAGACACTTGGGTAATGGAAATGGACGAACCGGACGACGGTCAGGCTCGGACGCTCGACCGGGCGGTAAGACTGTAAGAGTGCGCCCCCTCCCCCCAGGGTGGGTGTTCTGGAGCAAGGAACAACCTATGCGTCCCTCTAGTACTCTGGTGGTCAGGCAGGATAACTCATACGTGCATTGAAAATTAGGTAGTACTACAGGCAAACTGATAGTTTTATAGTGAGGTTACCTCCCGTGTCTGGACTGGGTCGGACTCGAATTGGTTGGTGGTTGTCCATATGCTGGGCAGACCTGGAGAGGAACCCTCCTCTGTGACAGGTCGAAGAGTTGGTTACTAAAGTGCCCGGGAGGAGGCCCGGTGAAACTGTTAGGAGTTAGATAGCCCCGACTCAAACCAAGAGGCGGCTGAGCTGAGGATCTCAGTCAGGGGGCAGAACAGTGGGCAAGATCCTGGGATGGGTGGCCCTGGGATCTCTCGCAAGCCCATGCTACTTTTTTTGGAAGGTGGTCAGAAGGACAGTTCAGTATTCCACCAAGCGTTAGGTGGTTCCAACGGTCTGTTAGCTGATGTCCACTGCGTGGTAGAGCGTGATATATCCCCACGCCCATGGGGCCGGGTGATGGAAAGACTTTCGGGCTGCGAGGCACCGGTAACAAACAAAAGGGCATATGTTTATGTATGCCAGCAAATCAGTGTTTGGCTGTCTTCTGTTGTCTATAAGCAAACAGCAAGCGGCTTGTTTAGTCATTTTCTACCTCAAGAATTGAGTGCAAAATGTAAGTAAATCTTCTATAACAATTAATGAGATTATTTCCCGCTGTTAATTTCCTGAGTTGTACACCAGTTCAAATCAAAGAAAAAATATTTCATACGTTGACAAACTCACTTTACAACTACTTGGTTAGTGGGTAAAAGAACTTGTGGAGATGTCTGTAAACCAAGGGTCTGAGACATTGGCATAGTCAGGGGGTTGCTTATTAACAGAAGAATAAATATTTAGGTCATTAGAATAGGTTTTAGGTACAATGTTGTTGACTTACGTTGGAGTATGGTATGCGAATCGCAGCAACTTATTTTTAATGTTGGGCAAATGATTTCGTAGAAAACATAGCCAAGGTCACACAAAACAATGTTTTCTTTTCATATGTACGAATAACTAAGTCTTGTGTAGAATTTCCTCATTTTAACCGTAGTTGTGATCAATGCGGTGATAATGAATATACTGCCGTAGCATTGGCAACCGAGATTAAGTTAGACCTATCTAACTTACGTACTGGTAAATTTTATTTTAGTCTTTATTCTGCAGAGAAGAAACTTACATCAAATTCATCTTTTCACGTCACCTCGACCCCAAGTTACAATCTTAGTACACGCGAGGGTGTAAAAATTAGGATTGAGTCAAATTTTTTTAATTAATTTTTTTCCCACTCTGTATTCTTGCTATACTGCAATCAACAGTTTTTAAATTGTTTTGACCGGTAATACATTGAGTTTTAGTGTGACGTGAATGCTAAGCGATGGTGCGAACGGCGTTCACACATCGAAAATCTCTACCATTCTCTAACACAAAAAAATAGACACGCTATTAAACATAATTTGCTATTCGGTGTGTGGTGCACAGGCCAACGATTTTAATTGTTCTGCTGATTTTCAGTGCGAGAAAAAAGTATATACGGGGATCCAAGTCTGCTCGAATTAAATGGATGGGTGGAGTAATGTACCAAAAACAGCGATAAAGGCTGAATCGCGCAAACAGGCGCACAGACTAGAATATCGCTGAACGCATGACGAGATACCTGCTCATTTCACTGAAACATTATTTATGGAAGCAAGTCCTTTCGCTTATACTCTCAGTTAAAATGTACAACCCAAAACACGCATGCTGGGAATAAATTGCCATATATCTTCCCTAAAAACTTCCGATCCGTTAATACAAAGTGGTTTGATAGCTGCGTGTTTTAATAACGCAAGTATTTGATAGTGTTTTTTTTTATTGTTCAACATACAAGTATATGAACAAAGTAACATGTTTCTGATAAACGTTACAAAAATAACTTTTTGATGATGTATGGATGGCGAGGTCTCAAGCGCAACTTTCGAAGTAGAAGTTCAAAGGAAGTTCGGGGACATGGGAGGTTTATTGATATATATGCAGGAATTTGCTGGACGTTGTCACGGTTGAAAAAAAAAGTGTCGCGGAAGAAATGCAATGGGGCGGGTTGTTGGAGCGTTAAGTCTTGTGCGAAGGGAATGTGGGGGAAGGGATAGTGGGTGGGTGGAAGAGGAAAAAGAGGGGTTGGGGAAGGATATTTGACTGTCCAGTAGCTCGCCAGTGACGTGGAAACAACCCCTCAGCTTGGCGAAGAGAATCTTCGGATGTCCGGGGAGGGAGGGGGGTTGTGGAGGAAGAAAGGGAGAACTGCTATCACGTTCCTCTCCACTACAAAGAAAAATAACTCGAGGCAGAAGTTGTAATGACGCGGGGACTTTCTCCGGCCATTCCAATATATCATATTACCTATGACCCAGAGTGTACCGTGGAAGGGAGGAGGGGCCATGGGATAAGGTGGGGGAGAGGGAGACGGCCATTTCGTTTCAATTCCAAGTTTGGCGGACAGCGGCATGAGTGCCGTCGCACAAAGATGGCGGGCGAGAGAGCGGGGTGCGTGCGGACGAGAAACTTCTTTATGTTCGCGGGGGGAGAAAACTGTCTTACTGAACTCCTACCCCTCTTTCCCCCATCAAGCGGTCCATTCCAATAAAATATCACGGGGCGGGAGTTTGGGCCCTTTAAGTCCCCTCCTCCTCACCTACCTTCTTGGTCTTCCGCGCGCAAGACTGGCCCACATGCGCTCTTATATCGCCCCACGATTCGTCTTCATTAAGGCCCTGACAGGCCGGCGCGGGGTGGGCGACGTCTACTACCCTTAACACTCGCGTGTTCCGTTTGTCGGGACTCTCCAGCGGAAACAGCGACTGATACTTCGTCGTGATTTGTCATCTGATTCCCTTCTTATGAGCTGATGTCATGCAGCGAGCTAGTTGGTTTAATTAGTTAATGCGATGACATTAGCTCAGTCACAAGGTTAACATCTAAAAGCCTCCAAACGATGCAAGATCTCGTGAATTGTTGGACGCTTATAAACTCTACTCGGGCTACGGTTTTTAAGGGGCCTCCCTACCTGCACTTCAAATGCGTTGCAGCGAGTTGCGATTATTCATTTTTTTGACGAAACTACTTAACGCGAATTGTATTTGTATGTCTACGAAAAGAAGACCCACTTCAAACTATGTCGCCACAGTTACAAAAATTCTGCACGTTCAGACCCCTCAAAATGGCCAAAAATGGAGGGTTTTCTGACTACAGCATCTGTAAAATTAACAACCGGATTCGAAAAATACAACTATAGAAACTAGCGTTAGACTTTGAACTATGCTAGCCACAAATAAAATAATGTGGTCACCGCTTAAAGTCACATAGGAAAAACGATAATAGTAAAGCACTGCACGACACCTGAGTGGCTTGCGCAGAGAGGTGATAATGCATTACATACGTCGGTCAACGGTAACCTTACCTCTCCTGCCTCACACACACAAACGCAGCGTATCAAGCAAGACCCCTTAATTCGTCAAGATGAGTTGGCCCAAGCCAACCACCCCAATATGTCTTGTGTGAACTGAAAATTACAGTTATGCCCCATCTCCTCTATTCCGAATAAGGAATGAACCCTTGAAAACAAATATTTTACTGTCATATATTGATTACGTGCTACTGTTATGACACAAATACAGAAATTCATGATGGTGAGTATCACTCACTCTTAACCACGAAGCCGAACTGAATACGTATGAAACTGAAACAAATTGGTGCAAAAATATTTTCGTGAAAACTATTGGCCCCTAAATGTTATATTCCTGAACCCTAGGAAGTATAAGGAACCACATGGTTTTCGGAGATCCTTAAAAATTTTATTCAAATCACTCCTTGTTTCGAGGATTTACTACACTTGAGGAACCAGCCATTCACTGTATAATTAATCGAAAAGAAAATCAATATGGAGAGTAGCAATTTCTGACAAATCTAAGAACAAAATCTCAAACTTTTTAGAGGCTAATGATTTTTAAACAAAAAATGATGACAATTCTTAATACGCAGAATCTTTTCTTGTTCCATCATTAAAGTACTTAAAAGTTAACCGCTATGTATGGTTTCTCTTTCTTTTTTTCTTTCACTGCATCTTAAACTCTTATTATATTCGTTTAACTATACCAACCGTATAATTAAGTCTCAGGCACGTCACTGTTTCGCCAGAACAGTTTAAGAAAACGAAGCAAAGTTGAGGTAAATTTTGCAGCATGTTCTTTTTGGATCTTACTACGAAATCTTCCAACCTGGAAAACAAACAAAAATATTCTGAACTTTCAATAAATCCTAGTACGTACTCTAAATATAATCTCAAAACCGAAATAGGGACGAAAATTAATTTACGTAACTCATTTGAATATATACTTTAGGAAATAATCTGAATCAGTTTCATTTCAAGTTCGCCACTGCTCAACACTAACACGAAACAATCGCACACCAAAACTTCTAATAACACTGAAATTACATGACTATTAACTATTCCAAGAGCGTTTTACGGTCGCACTTCCTATTTTAAGCGAGCAGTAAAGTCAATTACAAATCGTGCGAAACCGTAAACGAATAAACAGTGAAAACGCTGAAAACACCAACAAGCTAATCAATCTTATTTAAAAAATTGAATAAACGAATGCAAACCAGTTTGTATTATTAACAGCCATATACATGTTATATTGAAATGTGATGATTTCAAGCATTTGTGCAACGTTGCCACATATTGCTACGTATTTCCAAATGGAAACAGATTTGCAAACTTAAATCAGCTGTATTCATACAGTACAGATCACTTTGTCAACTTAAGATCTTCTTTATCTTCTTACTGTGAGGAAGAACACTGTGACAGAAAGGATAGTGCTGAGCCGAGATATAGCCAGATAAAACTGAAAACGCTCGCATTGCTCTCCCAATTGATGGCGAATTGGTATTCGCAACGTCGGTCCGACCGCGGGAGTGCAGCGTGAGGGATGGGAGAATTTTCCGTTCGAGACATTTCCCGCGGTGCGCTCTGGACGTGAATAGACTCGTTCCTACGGGCGTACAGGAGTTGGCAGGGGAATAAGAAAGTAAAACTCCGATTTGGAACGTTCTCATCCGCAAATTGCTGGGTAGAAAACTTCACTTCTTCACCTTTTAACTTCTTCAGCAGGCCAACGGTAGGTTTCTCTCCGTGGCTGAAGAAGGGAAGGAAGAGGGACCAGTTTTTTTTCGAGAAGGGGGTAGTTGTATTCAAGAGGTTCGCAGTTAAAGTACCTGCGTCCAGCACCATCGTATAGTTCCCTTTCACGGGATCCCTCTTCCGGTCCGGTGAACTGCTATGGAGTATATCTGGACGGGATGCCCTTCTCCCTTCTACACAGCCCTCGTCTCAGCCCTTCTCCCGGACGTCTTCCCGGGTAAAATATAAAGAACTGGAGTCTTTGAGGGGATTCTCCTGGACCACTCGAAGAGCTGGAAGACACGAAGGACATTTGGTGCTCGCTGTCTATGGTCGAACCCATTACTCCGTGGTCGCAGGACTCTTTCCGCTGACGGAAACATCCGCCTGAGGGATCTGTAGAACAGCGTGGTCACACGCGACTCGTGCACAGAGAAAAATTGTTTGCTACAGTCATTCATTTATGCCTTTGTATATGGACAAACACGTGTTGGGAATAGGCAAAACAAGTGCGTATTTGATCAAACACTCCCTTAGTTGCCTTATCAATACATAAAATGTGTCAAATAGGTGTTTTGCTGCAAAGATGTTTGAAGAGTCCAGATGAAGCATTTCGCCGGGAGTATAAACGCTTACCGTGGCTATGAGCAATATGGCCGACTTATTAAAAATTTGAGGAAATGAATATAAATTAGGAGGTGTGTAAACAGGGCTAAAATATAGAGTTTTCAGTATAAAACATCCATTTCTTTTAAAAATACCAGTCTGATGTGTACTTTTGAGGTTAAAGCAATATGGCGGCTGGCTAATTTGCTGACTGCTTATCCCCTCTCTTGGCTTCAATCCCCTCGCCATCATTCCAACATTATGCTACCCCCGTATTTTGCTGTTCGAACAAAATGTTAATCTAACTGGACGAAACACTATTATTTAGGGAACTATAACTGCGTCGTAAACCAAAACTTCCTTAAATGTTTAGGAAGTTAATATCCCAGACGCAGTATGGGACAGTTACCATACTTCCGCCTTGTAAATATGCAAACTTTTACAGTTGTTACAATACGAGTATGGTAATTTCAGTATACATTTGACTGTTTTATAAAAAGGTTTAGGAGTACTACCACAGATGTCTAGGAAACTATTCTACCATACCTACTTTTTTAGCGCTCCTATACGCAAGTCTGGTAAATTTACAATCTATTTTTTAGAGTGTAGGTTGATTCAAATTCCATACGTTCGTTTCACCGCAGACAAACACGTACACGGCTGACCTACCAACCCTTTATCTGTGTATGTGCCAGACCGACCCGCAGCAGCCCCTGCCGCATGATGAATCGACCCTTGGGGCCTGTGATTACAAACCTATCACTTTCGCGATGCTTTAATGAACGATATATCGTAGCAGTTTATCAAGTATGCATGAATGATTGCAGCGACATTATTTACTATCGATTTGAATCGATTATGGTCGCAGTTCTTTTTTACACTTCGATTTTAACATCGCGATCCAAACAATTTGTAACCGAAATGTTATGGGCGTGTTTATATTATTTAAAGAAAAATATCCGCTACAAGAAGTACTTGTTGATCATTGTCTGAACTGTTATAATTAGTATACAAGAGAGATGTTGATTGATAATCGCTCAACGACGGTAAGAACACCTGCTACCATTTCCCACTAGAGAAAGTTAAATTCGAACAGTAATTCTCATTTAAAACATAAACTATTATTTTTTGTTAGCGAGAGCGTTACAAATACAATACCGATAGAAACTCAATAGTAAACACTTTAAAACATTATTACGTGCTTTAGCTGCAACCTTACTTATTTTCCAGTGTTTTGAAGCATGTGTATTATTATGAGAATTTTTCCTCTTCGAAGTTTTCCTTGTGGTAAAAAAAAAAAATATTTTACAAAAGTTCCACAATGCGGTATGATTCCACTGATGTGATCAAAATTATTGTTCACGGATTACTCAGAAACAGCTATATAATTCTGATAGACATATGAAAACTTATCAAAATAAATATATGTAGGTGTTATACATTTTTCTTTAACTTATTGTTAGAAATATAATCTAGACTTCTTAAGTAAAACTAAACCACAATATAAATTTACTATACTATTTGATCAGTATTGTATAATGAAGTAGCAGCGTTAATAACTATTTTGTTTACTTTTAACTGGTTTCTCACGGCCAAAATAACCAATCAAATAAGCATCGTGACCCAACTATTTAAAGTGAAATTTTAACTACACCTATGCCATGGTCAAACAAGAGGTTTTGAACATATGTAATCTGAAGACATTCGGCAACCATGTTTAAACATGTTTAAAACAGAATTATCGTATGGGGTGGGTACCCGAGGCCCATGGTCATCTGCTTGCACCATAAGATGGCATGGGGGTGAGGCCCTGCGATAAAGAGGCGAAGTAATAGAGGCGCAGGTGAAGCGGGATATCCCCGAGAATACACCCCGACCAGCGATGTCATCCAAGACGACTCCCACGTGCGAAAAATCCATGGTCTGGCATCGCCGGATCGTTGTGGGAGGCAAGTTGTCTTCGGCCACAGCGGTCCTCTAAAAATCATCTTTATTTGTATTATAAAAATTAACAAAACATGTGACCTTAACTAATACAAAGCTTAAAAGGTCCAATATTTATTTATTGTAATATACGCATTTAACTATTTCACAAAAAAAATTAAAATGTTTGGTGCTGTTTTGTTTTTCATTAACGCGTGAAGTCCTGAAGAGTACTTGTTAAGTCTACTTGCGCAAAACTGGTACGAATAATAATAATAAGAAGAAAAACAACAATTTTGACTCAGAAGAAGAGAGAAAGAGACTGTAAGAGAGAAAGAGAAACAATGTTATTAAGAAAAGGAAAATATGTTTCGTCCATTAATTAATCAGCGGAAAATTTGGGAAGCCAAATCTTTACTGCCGCTGGTAACATACGTTCCAAACCGATTTTTTTGTTTTTTAAATCCACTCACATTTTTAGTTACTGCTTTGTTTCGGACTCCCTTTAACTTTCCCCCTCGCCCCTTCTGTTTTCTCCAGCCCTTCCCTGCCATTCTGATGGGCACATACTACGGTACAATAGGAAATTGCGGAAAACCGAGAGATAAAAGTTTACTCCATGGTGGTATTGCGAGAAATAGCTAATTAACCGTAATAACATGGCCAGCCACCATATTTATAAGGTTATAATTAAAAAATATTTCATTGGCCTTTATACAGCTATCGTAAACCTGCGCAACAGTTAGGCGTAACTTCTTGTCAACGCATCCCTTTCGTATGACCGTTTCAATAGTCTGAGACTTCATCCTATAACATTTATCGAGGTAAGCGTTAGTTCGTAAACAATTCGTCTTTTTTCGTGCTGCCGTCATAAAACAAGGTTCTCATTTTGTTAAAAGATTTCAAACACGGAATAACAGGTTACAAAAATGAAAATCAACAATAATTTTACGTTATCTCCAGAAAAAAAATAACACTGTCATTCACACTAAGTAATTTTTAATTTACAAAGTGTTTTCTGGAAGACATTAAATTTTATAAACCATATACCGTATCCCAATGAACTTTGCAAATTAATTTGTATGTATTCAGAGATTTTCTAGTGACGTAGCGCTTAATGAAACTGATATATTTTTACATGGTTATAATTTTTCCAGACAATAACATTTAGTGAAACACACCAATACATCATACCGTGTAGCTAAAGTGTTAATTTTTGTGATAGGTTGCTATCTGCCGGATAAAAGTATCCCGTGTTCGAACTGTCAACTTAATTGTTAAGCCGAGCTTACGATTTACTTAATAGTATCAGTATGTCATGTGCTTAAAACATGACCCTATGTTTTCAGTGGATTTGATTTAAGAATGTCGTGTGCTGATCGTTTGTGTTCTTGGCTTCTGACTTAATAGATCGTTGCGTTTATGTCTTAAATACAAGTAATACAAAACAGCGGTTAAGAAAACTGCTGTCGTAATATACTTTGATTTTTATTGCGAAAAATGTATGATTTACTAGTCTCCTACCGTTCCAAATGGTGACGAAATTTGGCTAGCCTAGCTCGGATAGAACTAAATTAAAAATACTGTCGTACAAATGTTAAATCCAAATGAATTTTACTGTAAGAGTAATCCTTGTAATGCAATAACAAACTGCTTCATTACTAGGGACCCTTGTTTTTCTCGAAAAGAATTTTGCCTCACTTTGTTTCCGTGCCTTACGTGCACATCTGCAGTTCTGCTTCGTGGTCTGTGATTGGATATTTTAACTGTCACAAGCCTCGAGATTCTACCAGCAAATTACAGACGTGTGGTGTTGCAGGAAAGTTTTTATAATTGGCTCAGCCAAATGAGATACGGCTCTTCACACAGACACGCTGCCAATAACCATGAAGCAGAATTACAGATGTGCACGTAAGGCGCTGAAACAAACTGGGGCAAAATTCTTTTCGCGAAAAAACAGGGTCCCTATTTATTACTTAACAGTGTGCTTATAGGCTTTAAGAGGAGTCCTTCGCGGTGTCGAATTTCCACCTTTGACGCGTGGGAACAGCGTAGCGATAAGAGCTAGTGTTCCACGCTTGACGAGAAGCATATCGCCTCTATTCGCAGCGCGCCAAACTGGCGTGCAAGGTTTCCGTTGTAGTCTTTTTACTATGGGACTTTAAGCGGTGGCCCCAATATTTTATTTTTGAATAGTTTGAAGTAAAGACCAACGCATGCTTCTCGTTTTGCACTTTACGAATTCGGGTAATATTTTCGGAGTTACAGCAGTCTAAAAAACCCGTTTTTAGCCATTTTGAGAGGCCCGAATATCATGTTTCTAACAAGCGTGCTGCATTTTTGAAAAAAATAGAAGCATGGTTTCAAGTGTGTGTTCTTTTCGTAGGTAAACATCATATGAATAACTTAAGCGGTTTCGCGTAAAAATGTATGCGCGTGACTCGCTGCAACGCCGTCCATGCGCCAGTCGAGGACTCCTCTTAAGAACAAATATTATGTTGCAAGTTTTTCAATAGTAAAATACTTTTAGTGATACTGGCTTGCAGAATGTTGATTCTTACCGAAACATAATTAACCTAATAAAGAAATGTATTAAACTTAAGAGCTCTTTAAAATTTACATATTGTCCAAAATATTTTCGAAAAAATTCAGAGCTCCTATTCATTCTCCTTCAAAATAAAAGTTATTGTCAGTAAGATATCAGTTTGTTACCCGAAGTGACAATGGTTCGCTTCACGAGGGTATGCTATCTCACTGTGTCAAACAAACCTATTCTTGCATGTATTGTATTCACTACTAGGTATCAACACTTTTGTTGCAGAAGAAAATTGTACCAATTAATAAAGAAAATAATAGAATTTTCTGTATATATATTGACTGAGAAATGCATCTTTAATATTGGTTTAGTATTAAAGGTTAGCCAAGTTAAGCATTTAGAACTTACAATTACAAATATATTGAACAAGTTGTTGAACTTATTGTAGGTTTGTCCTTTAATGGGTTTCTACGTTGGCGTCCAAAAACTGGTCAGTTTCAATTATTGTATTAATAAGTTGTTTTCCAAAAATTCTTAATCTGAACTAGCAATAACTTCTGTACTTCTTTAAGCAAGAAAGGGTGCAGAGTAACAACTTAAAAATATATATAGTTGGTATATGAAACAGTTGAAACTGAAGTGAACAACAAACTTTTAAAATTTTTAATTCACACACACACATGTTTTTAAAAGACGAACTGCTGAGTAATGAAGTTTAAACTCAAAGATTTTCTAAAATACTGTTAAGGGTAACATACTTTAATAAAGAAATACTCTAATTAATAATTATAGTCTTACATCGGATATGAGTTCATATTAATGTGTAACACACACAATATTCTACTTTCTCATGCGTATGTATATGTATGTGTGTGTATGTGTAAATGAGGTGAGCTCTCGCTGCTCTTCATTCATACTCCGTCTCAGTTTTGACAGTTCTGAGAACATGTTTTGCACATGTTTGACGAATTTTCAATCAAAACTTTTGGTACAAAAATTAGCCTTAGGTATCAGTTTCACGTCCGTACAGTACATTTTTACTTTGATTTATGCTAGACATTACGAGTTAATAGAAAGGGCCTGTATAAATGTCGAAATGTACTGATGTCAAGGTAAATGAAGTATACATGCGTGATGTCAGGAACAATTTACGGCGGTATTATGTAATGTTAGATGTAGGTTGAGGACGAGGAGAGGCCAGCAGGACGCCCACGCCACTGTCGTGTGTCGGGGAGGAGGCGCAGGAAGGAAGCAAGCTGTTCTGCGTCAAGGTGCGAGAGGAAATGTAAGGACATTGTTAAAGGAGAGGAGGTGAGCTGGTCGACCCCTATCCAAGCTACAATGCCGGTCACGACCCCTGACCAGGGGGTGGGGAGGGTCCGTGAATACCGGACACTGGGTGACAACCAAGTCACGGCTAGAGCGGTGACCTCCCATCACAGAGCACCACTCACCCCTACCTAGGGGTTGCTGAATGTTCTCACCCCCTCGCCGCAGCCCCAACTTGGGTCGAGAGAGCTCCAGAAGATGGGCTGGGCCACACGGTGCATCGACCTCTGAGTCGTGTCCGGAGACTCCTCTTAGGTATCAGCCACCTGATCAGGTTTTACTGGTACGAAGGTTAGCGCTTTCTCCATCCACCCACACTGCACCAGTAACGTATCTCTATGCCGTTATTACTTGACATATTGCCTGTTGCCTCTCATAAACCTGCCCCTCTTGGTCATTTGGATTGCCTCTGGCACAATTGACTCTTGATCGTTTACTTGAGACTTTCTAATGAAACATCAGAGTTGATGAGGTAATGTAAGTGGGCTCTTGCATCTCTCCGACCACGTGGTAATTATAAACACAACTGTTGATGATACGTACAATATTAGTTAAGACATTTTCATCACTGCATTGTAAAATATTATTTTTAAAATTTACCACACAGAAGTATAGGATTGTTAAGAAAGTAGGCATGGTGAAATTGATTCCTCATACATCAATAGTAGCTTTCCTAACTTTTTAAAGAAAGCAGTCATACTTATAGTAATATGACCAGACTTGTGTTCTAACAACGCTAAACAGTTGCTCTATATTTACAAGATGAAGTATGCTAAGTTTCTCATACTGTATGTGGGTGAAAAACTCCCTACACAATCCAGGAATGTTTTTTTACAGTGTCTCCTCAGTGTTGTTGACAATCCGTTACTTTGGTCCTAATATTTACTTATATTGACTAGTGTAGTAGTGCTAGACATTATGGCTACCCTGTGTTTTTCTTATGTGCTAATGTCCCCAATAAATACAAAGTTCTAAGCAGTTAATTGAAAACAACCTGGCACCATTAAAAGAACAGTGAGAGAAATTGACTATGGCCTTTTTTAAAAGCAAAATCTCAGAATTTACCTGAAACGATTTCGGGAAACAGTGGATAAAAGACATCAGGATGGCCGGAGCCGGGGATCGAATCCAGATCCTCCCGAATGTGGGTTCAGCATGTTTCCGTTCCGACATCGTACTAGGTATCACGTGATATATATATATATATATATATATATATATATATATATATATATATATATTTATTTGGGGATTAATTGTTGACGTTTACTGAGGCGGGGAAGTAAACAATACACGAACAGAACCATTAATTCCTCTGCTGTTTTTTTCCAGCGTTTTGGCATAATACAAACACATATACATTGAAAACATTACTAATGAAAAATAAGGTAAATAATATAGTGTTATTTTGTGTGTAGTATATTTTTATTTTAAAATAAATTAAATATCTAACATAAATAAATATTTTAATAGAATTCGTAGTACAGGAAGATACGTGACAGTTATAAAGTATTCTGAAATTAAGAATTACAATTTATTCAACTGGAATTTGTAAATTAAAAAAAAAAAAAAAAAAAAAACGAAATTCGACAAGTCTCTAGTTTCCAACTTTGCAGTACGCTGTGTTGTTATTTAAAGACCGAATCTACACTGAAAAAAGGGTATAGTTGTAGGTACCATACTTGTGTTAAAAAAGGGACAGCAAAATAGTTTGGTTGTTGGTACTAATCTGTTTTGTAGAAGTTACCATCTATTGTGTAAAAGCAACAAGGCTCTATGTTTCTTTCACAAAACAGATTGTTGAAGGAACTGTCCAGAGTAGTACCGACAACCAAACTGTTTTGTTGTCCTTATCTTAACACAAGTATGGTACCTACAACTATACTATTTTTTCAGTGTATCCACACAAAATTCCTGAACTCTAAAAATGCAAAAATTGGTGTCGGACACGACTAATGTAGGTGTAACTCTCTAACAGTCACTTGTGTTTACCCGAAATTACTCCAGTCGGATGCTGGGATGGTTCCTTAACAAAGGCCACGGCCATGGCCGATTCCTCTCCCAACTCTTGTTGTGTAAAGTTGTGTGTCGCAGTCTCTAATGACCTCGTTGTGGATAAGACGTAAAACCCACTTACCTTACCATCTAACCGTCCCTCGAGTCTTCTATACTTTGTTTTCCAGTGTGAAAATTCTCTGGAATATGACATTCAACTTTAGTTTAAACGCATGACAAGCATGGAGCGAATATGTTGGTAACTACATCAGACGATTTAATTATTGTAAAAAAAAAAATGCAGAACTGGAACGTATATGTTGTACGTGTGTTTTGTTATGGCAACAGTTGTTTTTTTATCTTTCCACGATGATGTGATTATCTTTCATCAAAGGGACAGAAATAAACCCGATATTCAACGAAGGTGTGAGAACGTGTTTCGTTATTTAGAAGACGAAGAGTATATGCTCTCAGTCATAGGAATGATAAGATGACTTGAGCTTAGAGACGTTGGTTTTAAACAAACTTAGCAAATATTAAGAATGCTTTCTGTCTGTGAAACATATTAACGCGAGGTTTTGAAACGTAAGAGTCTATCGAACTAATTATATTACGTCTAAATTTTCCATCTCCAGTTTGCCAGCATAAGATATTCACTGATCACCTCGTACTTTGTATGAGTATAATAAAACATTATATCTGAGGAATTTAATAAAAGAGGAATTAATTTTCAAGGAACACATCACAAATAATACATTTTGAAGATAACTTTCAAATAAAAGGTATGCTATGTAAAATGTGTTAAGGAATGAAGAAAAAATAGCCAATTTATGATTTATACTTGATATCTCAACCGTACCTTTAGAAAGTACGTTTATAAGAAAAAAATTCATCATCACCTAAGTTTTCTTTTGAAAATCCCTTTACTCTTCTTGACGCTATATATTTCTAAGAAACTTCAAGAACTAAAAATTTCTCTGAAAGAATTTTCTTTAAAATCGACCCATCTAGAATTTGAGATACACTGATTCACCAACTAAACTCTGTGACTGCCAGCATTGTAGAAAGAGTCCTTGAAAAGTAACTTGCACATTCACTACAGTACGTCAGAAGAAATGAACACTGTTGGACGTCTTGAGTAAGCAACAGTAGCAAAATTGGTTTACAGTGGGGATGGTACCTAGAAAAAACAATTAAATGTTTGCATGGTTCATCCGAATTATTTTCGCACCAAATGCAACCACGTAAAGAAATAATTCCGTGCGCGTTTAAATTTTCAAGTTTCTGGGCTTTCAAAATGCCATATTTTCAAACACTGCCGTAAACATTGAAAACACGTTCCTACTGGCTAACACAACACGTGTCATACACTGACGTAGTTGGACAGTTTTCGTTTACCAACGGCCTCCCAGGTGTTTTGGTATGTTCTGTAATTTTACACTGACATAAAAACAGGTCAAATTTAATGAACACGGTTACATAAAAGTTAACTTGGAAAATTTGCTCGTTGTTAACTTGTGCACGGTTGGAGTTGAAAATTTTGTTAGTTAATGACGATGATTTCACTGGTACTGAGTTGAGAAGAGTGAATACAGCATGGTAACTCTCGCACATTGCGATGTTTTTGTGGTAGGTTTGTGTTTGTCAGTTAAATTCAGTATCCATAGTGATGATAACTTACTACGAATGCAATATTATTTTTTCAGTTACAGCCAAGAATAATACATTTTTGTTTAAAGTCAACCATGCGAAGGTCGCATGCATCCACAAAGTGAACCCACCGAGTTAAGACCATGATCTTCCATTTAATTCAAACAATTGCAAATAACTCGAATACTTTTTAATAAAATGCTTTCAAAATATTTGAGAATGTGTACAGTCATACTATACACAATTTTGGCAGAGCATTATTCAAAATAATGTACCGTTTGCTAGCAAAAAAATTATTTTGCTTAATTTTGGCTTATTTTGACAACAAAGTATGTGATATTTCAGGGGAAAAAATCTAAAAATCTGTTTGAAAAATTAAGCTACAAACGATGATATATAAGTGTTAAAAATGTAAGATAAATTTATGATATATGTATTAATTCATGTTTAAAAAACATTTTCGAAACCACTGCAAAACTAAATAGCGAGGCCTTAGCAAACCTGCTGGCTCTCACAGACTAGTGATCGACGTTCTGATTGAGCGAGTCAGGAAAATAATATAACACATTAAATTATCTACTAAAACTCAAGTATTCTTCCCAATTATTGATACGTTTCTTGTGAGCGACCGCGAGACCTGCAGTAGCAGTTCTGTCATCTAGTGACAAATTTCGCAAAACTTCGCTCACCTCTCGAATTATCGGCCAATCACAGATGTCTTGAACTCGTCTATTGGCTGAGCCACTTCTACAGGCTGGGTGGCCACGCAGTGGAACAGCAAAAACACAATGAGTTGAACAGATGTCGACATTTGGTCACAACTTTTAACTTAAAAGAACTTATTTATTTCGTGCTTATACCATGTCACACTGTACACAATACACTGAAATAACCATTGTGTACATAAACTGTACTTTTGTCACAAGTAGCAGAATGTTTCAGGTTTAATTTTTAGAAACTACGCAGTCCGTCTTGTATTGTCACATGGCGCTGTACTAGATATGGTATTTTGAGTTAATTTAATTGCATTGCTGCACAAAGAAGCTATTGTAGACACTTAAGCTATAAATTATTCGGAGTCCCAGCCATACCCGTTCTTACCACACAAGCAACTGGATTTAACACAATTTCATTAACAAAACATAAGTTCCTGTGGTGTTAGTGTAAACAAACATGCAATGTCAAATTACGTCACAGGGGCAACAACATGGCGGCACTAGTTTTTTCTGAGCTAAAATTAATATTATTTTTATTTACATCTTTTCTCGAGTTATGCAGACACATATACAGAAAGTGTGGTACCGTTAACCATTAAATGAAACATACTTTAATTAAAAATAAAATAGGCAAAATCCCCATTGCTAGAGCAGCGATTCTGTCGCGAAAAAAATTTTTTGCTTCAAGGTCAGTAATTGAATGATTCAACTCTCACTCGTCTTGGGGATATACTGGCAAATCACAGGTGTATGGTGTCACAGTAACCATATTCTGATTGGTGCAGTTAAATGAAAGACGTGTCTGAGCAAATCCAAGCTGCCAGTAACCATTAGGCAGAGCTACGGATGTGCACATAAGGAACTGAAACCAACTAGCGAAAAAATCTTCCCACGTAAAACTAGTGCCTCTAATAACAAAGTTTTCTGAAAGAAATATAAAATAGTGCTGACTATTGTTCACTCAATAACGTGAGGCTAACTTGGTTTGTCATTTAATCTCGTGGGTCTCGTTTATTGATCACAGCTTCATGGTTCTAGAAGAACTGAAAAAAAAAAAAAAAAAGAGCAGCCAACCCAGGGACAGGAGGAATCAATTTCACAGTCGGGGGAAGTCGTCTCGTGGCCATCCAGGTGACGTCGACAGTAAGGTTGACTACCCCGTGCCACGGGGCCGAGCGTAGGGCGATCATATTTCACCGTCTAACGAGGGAGCATCCCTCAACTCGCCCTAGTACCGTCAAGAGAATCTCATCATCCTGGATTCCGCGCGTCAGCGTCTCTCCTCACGATGGCAAAAGACGGTGAGGGGCGGTGGAAGAGGGGAGGTTTCGCTGAATTGCATTTCCAGTTGGGGATAAAAATTCTGCACGTCGTCCAGGAGAATGTCACTTTGACACTGTCCAAGTACGTATGTATGTATTTCGTTCATGCCTTGCCTACACTTTTCGTTCGTGGTCTACCCCCGGACAACTTTTAAATTGGGGCCGAGAAATATGCCTGGCAGAAAAAAGGACTCTCATAAAAAACTGCAACAATTTATATAAATTATTCTATCACGATGGCATCAGTGAATTGAGGAAAAATATAGTGTGTTAAGTCCGATAAGCCTGAGAGAGACAAAGAGAGAGAGAGAGAGAGAGAGGAAGAGAGTGAAAGAAAATTCACGGAAAGTGAAACGGGCACAGAGGAGTGATGATATATTCGTGGATGGCCTTCTCTTCGTTCCGGGATGAAGGGATGTGTGTTTATGACGCATCTCTTCGTGACAACGCAAACCAAGGACATGTTCTGCGTAGACTCGAAGGACAGGAGGAGAAGGAAAAATATAATAGGAGAGATGCTGGGAAGGTATGCCCCAGCGTAGACAAGCCCTTCTACCAGGAAATTTCCAATTTTTCGGCTTCCAGATTCCGTGTCGTCCGCCACGGCCCGGTGGGCTTTTTCAATTCGCCCTCTTCTACATTTTGGCGCCATACCACGTAAATTTCGCCATTGTATTAAGTCACCTGCATAAGCGTATATTGCTTCGTCCCGTGCCTTTGGTGCGAATCCTCATATTATGGTAAAAAGTTGCGTGGGAAAAACTTCAGAATGCCTTTTCTTTAACCTGGTTTTCTGTTTGGGGTCGACATTGAAGATTTCCGGCAATGTATTTTACAGTTAAGAGGAACAGCTTCGTGCATTTTAAAGCATTGCTAATAATGTGGAGCGTACTTTCTTGAGTTTAGGTGTAATAATTTTCGTTTCGTAAATTTGAAATATTAACTAAAATTTAAAAAAAAAAAAAAAAAAAAAAAAAAAAACAACATTTTTAATGCGGCTTTAATCCAAGTGTGATAGGCTACAACTAACTCACTGAAAAGAATTAAAGAATTAGTACCGGAAATATGTTGAATAATTTTGTAAAATAATGGAAAATTATATTGTTCAGGTCTCTGGAGTGTTGGTGTCAAAACGGACTAGTGCGAGGATGTCGTCTCCATACCGAGGCACACGTCATTCCTCCCAATCATCGTGGACGAAGATCATGTTCACGTCAGTGGTTTCCAACAGAAGTAAATTGCGAGCGATTTCGGTACAAAAAAGTAAACGGTTCTATGCCTTATCTCTATTACATTAGCGTTAAGACATCACCACTGTATAGCCTGTCTCACAAGCAAGAATTGCCATTTGAGAAACTAAATCACGTATTGCATTTTCGTAAAACAATATTTGAGCAAAGTTTGAACGATGCTTACAGTATTGAAAACAATCGTAACAAACAAAATTCGTATTCACAACGAACTACAAAAAAAGTTCATACATAATTGTCAAATTAATGTATTAGTTCGTAGAACAAACTAAGATGCTGACGGATATTTCACGGAATAAATTAGTTGATGAGAAAGAAAAATTCCCTTTAAGAGTGCATGGTAGATAAATAAACGCTGAAAACATCAATTGATTTCTACGCTTTTTTCGAAGGCAATATGGATAAAATACTCAATGACAATCCTAGATAATGGTATTTGCCAACTTTATGAGTAAATATTTATCCATAATTACTAATTCGTTACATGTGATCTCTTGCGCCGTAATTAAATGCACAAGGTTCTGGTGTCAGAGATTGTGCCTCAGAAGTTCATAAAACTGGAAACAATGTTGTTTAAAACGTTGGCTAAAATTATTGTCTATGATTGCTATTGTTTAACTTTCGCAAATTGGCTTCAAGAAACCTACTGTTAAAGATGAATGCTTTTAGCGTTGAATTATGTACCTAGCCCTCTTAATGTACGACCATGTTGTTCTGAGGTCGTGTCAACCGTTAAATGGATTATTTTAATTATAAACTTAAGTAGAGAGAGTTAAACTTAAAACGTAAACAGTAGCCTTGTAAAAATAAAATGCACGCAATACTTAAGTTACTGCTTGCGTATATCCAGTAGAAACACTATTTGATTTTTATAATTTTGGCTGTATGGATTGTTTCAAAGGCCACAGATAAAAACTTACAGTATAACATTAAGAGCTAATAATTTCAGAACTTGTGAATATTTTTCAAATAGTCTTGTTACGATTCAAGGCAAATTTGTTGTAAAATGTAATTAATCACCTTGAAAATGCTGCACAGATGGGATTGCCTTTTAAAGGTTAAAATTAGATGACAGTTACCGCGACAGATACATGTGGTACGATAAAACTTTTATGTGATTGGTTAAATTTACGTTATTGCACTACAGAACTTAAGCAGTAAGCGGTAACTATTCTATTTATTTAATTACGTACGCTTCGATTTAAAGTAGTTTGATGGAGACATGTAAAATTTCTGCTGCTTAAGGCGCCTAGCTAGATAGACTATGTTTATGTTTACGAGAGACAAAATCTATGGAGAACTAAAGGTGCCTCTGAACTGTGCATGTTTGCTATTATTATTATTATTATTATTATTATTATTATTATTATTATTATTATTATTATGTAAGTGGTGACAGTATAATTTTATACGTAGAAGTTTGGTATAAAGCCCAACATACGTTTATATTTTTATGTTTTTTAGTGAGGGTTGTATTACGGCGTATAGAGTAGTGTGAAAAACCGCAGCAGTTAGCCATTTCGAGGTCCCACATAATCACGTGTCTAATAAGGGTGCTCAATTTTAAAACATATATAAGAGGTCGTTTAACACGTGCGTTATTTTCGTAGCTGTATAACTGTATTGCACGTTAAATTGTTCCGGATATAAATAAATACATAAATAAAGGAATAATTGCAACTCGTTGTGTCACATTTCCAGCGCACGTAGCAAGTCCCCTTATATCGTTTGTTCACGCCGCCGAGCGACGTGCTGTGCTTCGGCCGATATAAGTTTGATCGTAAACTACTCAACGTAGCCTACGTGAGTGATTTCTTCTAAGGAATAGCATCCAAAGAACGTTACACGTGTGTATACCCATTTCGAGTCCTCCATTTATCTCCAAAACGTATCTTCTCGCTGCAGAAAATAACGACAATGGTGTTTTTGCTGTTACGAAAATCTCGACGCAGAATATTTTAAAATGTCATCACAAAATTATAGGATCACCACTGAATGTGTCACAGTACCACTTCCGCAGTTCTGGGCTTCGAACACACAAAATACGTTGTCAGGTGGCTACCTTGAGATTTTAACCATACTACACTGCTTGCCTACTAATGCATTATTGTCTTTCCCGGAAGTTGCAAACCTATCAGACAGCAGCCTATTGACAGTGCACCGACGGTACCATAAACTGGGGTAACTTTGGCCCATTTAGGATAACTTTGTCTCACTCAAAATATTAGTTTTTATATTACTGGAGTCTATTAATTAAAAATATACATTTAATCCATTTAGATAAGATTTGAAATGCCCTTCACTAAATGACACACTAATATTTCGAGTGGGCCAATATAACCCACCAGGGCCAGCAAAGTTGCCCCATTTTACGGTACGACGAAACAACATGGCGCACACACGCAGAGACGCGGGCGAGAAACGAACCTCTCAACGGGCGATACAGAGCGGCAAGAGGCCACGAACTCCTATCCTTCAACGCGAAGGTTGCCTCTGGGGCGACGGTCCCACAAGGGATTATATGATGCCCGGCAGCGTGCAGGACCATCGTCGTAGAGGAAGGAACATAATAAGAAGCCCTAGGGAGCTGGCTCCCTCGAGGAGGAGGAGGGCCAGGCCCGATGAAAGGACAGGAAGATGGAGATCCCACGCAGCTCCTCTGGCCAGCGCCGACTACATAAATCTGCAAGGGATGAGAGAGGGGTGTAGTTGTAGATGGAGGCTGGTGGACGAAGGAGGGCTGGGAGTCGAGTTACCGCCACCCCGCTGGTTTCAAATGGCTTCAGCGAGAACGAGCCACTTGTCTTGTCTGTCCCTGGGATACTTCACGACACTGGGTTGGCAACACTGATGCTCTAACAACAGCAACCATAGAGGGTTAAGTCCACTACAACTGTACTGAAAAGTCTGGCATACGAAACTCAGGAATATAGCTAAATCTTTTTCACCCAGGAATCATTGACTCAAAAATATAAATTTCAGTTTTTTTTAATTCAACACACAAAGAAGGCATTGACTGTCTCGGAGATACTCTACGTCATTAGGTTGGCAACACTGATGCAGTAACAATAGTAACCATGTCAAAGATCGAGGTTTAAGTTCACTACTGTACTGAAAACATTGTCATGCGAAACTTGGGAAAATACATCTTCTTATTATCTGTGAATTATTGACTCAAAAACGATTTAAAAATCCAGATTTTTCAAAGTCAACATAGGAAGAAAAAAAGGGCAATCCTTTACATCAGTTTTTGCCAACTTTATGAGGAAATAAATTGTCAGAATCAAGGATTTCTTGAGGCGTAATCAAATGCTTGAAATTTCGGCGTTAGAATCTGAGCCCGAGATTTGCGTCTCGCAAAAACATTTTTTTTGCAAAAAAAAAATTGCAAACCCCGTTGTTTAGGATTGCTCGTATTTTCTTTTTGCATGTCAGTTTTGAGGAACTCGTATTTTTTTATTTGCTTGTTTAACTTTGACTTGTTCATAACATCCTTTAAATACTTTTTACAAATTCTGTAATTATTTTAAGCGAAAAATTACCATGTTTCCACAATTGATGACAAAATTAATGCTTGTAAATTTAAAATTAATTAGCTATATAATGGCACCAATAACTACCGCATGGAAAACAGGTTTGCATATTTAATACGTTGAAAATAAATGAAGACCATTCACGTCATGTTCCCTCATAGTTTTATTGTTTCGATAACAAAACCTATAATGTTTAAACACCATTAGATGGCGGAGTCGTTGGTGAACTATTATCACGAATATCCTGTTCAATTCTGGGATGAGTCATGCTCCAAATTTGTGAAATGGCGCTTATTACTATTAGCCAGTTGGAATCCTTGACTACATGTTTACTCTATCCGTACATTTGCATTTCTTACTCATTTCACGTTACAATTTTTGAAAGCAAGCGCTTACGAATCACACGACAGTGCTTTATCAGTTTATTACTGGTTGTTTTATATCCCTTAGAAGAGTTAAAGTGTGCACTAGAGGTGGGGAAGGATTAAGTTTAAATATTTTGGTTAGCGTCTGACAGCGAAGTCTTGAGCAGTGGTGAATGTTGATATGAGGATCATACTTCCAAAACCAATCATGTCTACGAAATGTGAAAATGAGTTAAATTCATTTTCTATATAAGGTTGTCAGATATTCAGATTTTATTTTTAAAAAATTACACGTTCCATTTTAAAATTAAACGAAAATCTGTGTTTTTTTATTTAAAACCTGACATGTCCACCCCACTGTAACTTTGCATTTAAAACATGAACACAGCAGCACCTATCTGTTGGAATGCGTACATATTCCAAATGCTGTATATGACAAGTTTACTACTTTTTAAGCCGGACATTTACATAACATTCATTCAGAACTAGACGTAACCATTATTTTATTTAATAACGAGCGAAATATAGTACTTTCGTTTGTTATATTCATAACCATATTTTGACTGTTAAAATGACGTACAATAATAACTTTGCCATAGTTTATTTTCGCCAGTATCGATTTTTGTTTGTTTCTTGTAAAATTCAATTAGGTATACATGTCCGGTTTAGAATGTTTGCTCCTCGTGTGAAGTCAGAATGCTGCAGTAACAAAATGCAAGGAAGGGTGAAACAGGAGCAACCTGAGAAAACACTCCAGCGAACGGACACGTCCGATACGTTTTCTGTATGTGAAGTATCAGAAGTGAAGCAAAGCGAGTGGACTGGTCATTGCACTGCCGCGACCTCGTGACGGAAGGAATTGGCCACAGCCAATAAGTACTACGAGACCTTCTCAGTAGCCTATTTCTCTGGGTATGATTACGGCTATATTTTCATCTCACTAATCCGACTGAAGAGTGCTTGCTTACTGCGAAATCGGTAGATTCGAATGTGTTATAATTGAAACAGTGAATTAAAAAACCCAAGTCCAGAAACAAAGATTATTCAGAAGGGGAAAAAAATATTATGTGATCAGCTGGCGTCTAATACAGAAAAAGAGAAAGTGTGATATTATTCACATAATTCAGTGAATCGCAGGTCATGCAATAACTTGCAGTAATAATAGGTACCATTTTGGTATAGATGTGGACTTGAGTAGTTTTTGAAAGCACTGTTTCAATTGGAGGCACTAGTGTTTCTTGTATTTACTCTAGGTCAGACTGAACGTCAGGAATATATTCTTCACATTGACTTTTGTGATTGAACGACAGTTGTCTTAACACACCCCTCACGACTACAAGCCAGTAATGAATAAGTACGTATGTAATTCGTGGGGATATAATGTATTATCAGCTTGTGCAGTTAGACGCTAATAACAATCAACTGTGACTAGTAAGCTTCGTGTATAAAACTAAGAAGTCAACGCTGCTTCCAGATGAATATCCGAAATACTCGTGTCTCTAGTTATAAACGACGTTATCTTCATTCAGTGACGCACAAGTGATAAAGTTCGTTATAAATACCACAATGCGATAAGTTAATGATCAAACCCCTGGAGTGATTTGAGAAAACGCAGGGGAAGGAAATTGATAATCATATTTTCTGGAATGCGAGTCCACTGTTTTTTAATTGAAGATGCTGATTGGCGTTCCGCCGAAAAGAACGCTTAGAACCACGGATGATCCACTTCGCAGTAGGGTGATGATTGATTGCATTGCCTAAAGGAATAAAATAATCACGCTCATAAATATAGTTGCTAAGATAAGCACACTGGGGACGACGTTTTTTTGGTTATTTTTTAAAGGAACTCACCTAGGCAGGAGTCCTTCAAACGGCGTTTATAAAATTATGTGGACAAGAAGTTCTTTTATTTCTTGGTCTGCAATTAATGGAATAAGGATAAAATTACCAATTAAACTACTGTAAACGTACTCCGCCATTTTAGATTGGAAGCAAATCAAATACTTGAATTGATTATTGGTTTTTGTCAAGCTTCTTTTTCTAGCACATCATTTCAGGCTCTTTATTTTCGTCCTCATCAAACAGACTGCATGAAAGTTATGTAAGCAATATAGAAGACGTGAAAAAGAAAGAAAATTCCAGATTGTCCTTTCCCGCCCAAAGCAGATGAAGGAGTTCCAAAATGTTGATAGGTATGAGGAGGAGTAGCGAGGGAGGGGAAGGGTTGAAAGGAGAGAGAAACGGAAGAAAATTGCACTCATTAAGAGCAAGTTTGTTCGTTGTTCCGGCTGAAAGGACCGTTTCAAAGAAAATAAGGAAGGTCGGTGGGGCGGAGTGAAGGGGTGTCCTTAGAGTCAAGGGGAGTGGTAAGGGAGGGGGACCGCTGATGCTTGAGGGTCCCGTAAGAGTTGGTCGCGCGAGAGAAGAAAGTGGAAGATATCGATTCAACCGGCTGCATAGGACACGTGGAAGCGCATGGAAAAAAAAGCATAAGAAGCATGGATAATCACGCCTATCTCGCTTGTGTGTGTCTGAAAGCGATAGCAATAACTAACTACTACGTGGATTAAGGGCGATCAAGTTCGATAAAATCATATTTTTTTATTTATATGAAAAAGTATTAGTTTTGTATACGATACTTGTCAGCACAATTTCCTCTTACGAAACAATTTTAGCTCTCATAGTTTTCTCACAACGGTGCGTCAAAGTCAAAATTGGCATGTTCTGCTGCCACGCAAATAGCGAAAACCAATCGAATTACGTAAATAAAATTATTCACAGTGAAATAACATACCATGGGCTACGTAATAACACATTTTTTTAAAAACTTCCGTTAACAATTTTTGTATTTAAAAAAATTGCTGAATTTCCAACTTTTTCCGGCACTTTTTCGTTTTTTTTTTTAAATATTCAAAATATTACGTTATGGTCTTACAAATACTTTAATGCATAGCTCATGGGTGGTACACCGTTATGAGAAAACTATGAAAGTTGAAATTTTTTGTAAGAGGAAACAAAATGTACTCACAAGTATCGTCTGTAAAACTAACACTATTATGTATATGAAATAGTGTTACATATATAAAGAAAAAGACATATATATATATATATACACACACACACATACATATGACTTTATCGCACTTGAACACTCTCAAGCGGCTTGTTGAAAAATCGAAAAATTTTGGTATGGGTACATAACCTATTCATATGGCATGATCACAGAATAATCTATGATTTTACAAGAAACTACGGAAAAAATTGTTTCACCGTTACTCAAAATCTTTGCCCATAAATAAAATGTTTACCTTCGGGAACGGTACATGGTCGAAATATTTTATAAGCAAGTTGATACTTGCAGATGTATGCTAACTGTACATTATTTAATAAACGTGCTTAAAGTTTCGTCAGAGAGATGTATGGAAAGTAAAATAATAAGATAATGTCGTGGGAACTGTGAAATTATAATGTTCTGGTTAAATACATGTTTAAATTATAAATTAATTCTTAAGTGGTTGTAAAATCAACTGGTGTGCCAAAATTAGTGCTTTCATCGGGGATGATAATTTAGCAACAGCAGGTTTCTCAGGATATTTAAAAAAGATTTAAAAGTTACAAAATGTATAGAGGTATGACTCAAAATAGTTAATTTGCCCGTGCCAGTCATATGTCAGATAAAAATCCGAAGACTCAGTTTGAAGCTAAATTACAAGCCAGGCATTTATAATTGAATATTCCTTGTAATGAGTACCGTCAAATGGGGTGAATAGGGACGCTGGGGTGAATAGGGACAAAATTTCAAATCAAAAGTTCCAGTACACAGTTTTAAATCAGAGTTTTTCCTAAAGGTTGGCAGTTAATGATTTAACAAAGAGTTATTGTACTGAAATATAATTTAATTTACAATAAAGTTCTAAGCTAGGAATCTGTTTCAAATTTTGTCCCTGTTTACCCCAGCGTCCCTATTCACCCCATTTTACGGTAACTATAATTTGGTTTATTGTTAAATGTGGTGTACTGGTTGAAGTTTGGCTTCAAGCCATAATCCTAAGAGGTAAACATACAATTTATCGTTTCGATAGGCATCTGCCGGAATTTGCTTTGCGAGGGTATTATGCGCGCGGTTGCTTTATTTTAAATAATGGTATTTTACTCGTCGCAAAATATGTGGAAGGTGCGATTTAAGGTGACTTTTTACCTAGGGAGCAGTTACGAAATGAATAATTTGTCAATTACACATTTTCAATAATAACTTATTCAAACATAAATTGTTCAGATCACAATTTTTTTTACGAGTACTGCGACTGAGAGAGTTCAAAAAATATTGTTCGCACATAACTTGTAACTTGTAATAATTGTAGACGTCTTAAAAACAGCATAAACATACAAAGTGCTAACTAAGGGGCCACGGTGGCCAAATGGTCAGACCATTCGTCAGCCACCAAGGCGATCTGGGCTCGATTCCCGGCGGGTTCGGCCCTCGGATTTTTTCATGTGGGAATCGTGCTGGACGATGCAGTTGGTCGACGGATTTTCTCGGGGATCTCCCGTTTCCCCCGCCCGCTCATTCCGGCGCTGCTCCATACTCGCCTCATGTCAACCCATACCAGCGCCAAAAACCACGACGTTAAGCGCTGATCAAAATCTCTCACTCACTTAGTTTTATCTAAATAGAATGTGACGAAAAATTCCATGTCACTGAGTAACGGAAGAATTTGAAGTGACTTTACTGTCGTATTTGTTAATGTAAAATAACCGCGGTAATATTTGAATACTCTTTTGGAATGACTTGCCGTACGCAGCAGACTAGAAAAATGTACCATATAACCATGCGTTCTTTTACACAAAAAAAATCCTTAAGTTCGTTCGCACGCGAAATGAGCCACAAGGCTTTTTTCTTCCTCTGGCCATGCGAATTTTTTTACACCCACGCAGGCCGACGGCAGGAAAGGAACAGCGCAGTGACGTCATTCCGCTTCGTCTCAAAAGAAAGGGTCTTTCCGCCCGAAGGCTTGCTAATATTTTCATAATGAGATCGTGTTTGTGGATGTATGAGCATCAGAGAGAAAGAGCACTGCGGGGCAGAGAGCTGCGTGGTGAAGGGAGTGAGGGTGGCAGGGTCACAAACGTTACCAAAATAAAATCCCCTATTCGTAACCACCTCTCTCAGAGAACACAAAACATTTTTTCCCGCTGGTTGCAGTTTCCACATCATGCACGGGAAACAATGTAACGAGTTGGAACAAAAGAAGCCACGAGCGGCCCCCCCCTCCCCAGTTTTTTTATAATTTTTTTCTAGATGACAGAGCTTGTGTTAATTTTTTATGTGTGTAGACTCTTGGTGTTGGTAGACGGCTAAAAAGAATATCTCCAGTCACTTCTGCCTCGATGAAATAATTTCTACATGCAATGTTAAGTTGTGTACAGGCCACTTATGTTACTAATGTGGAGCTTAAAAATTGCTGGAACATGCACGACAATTGCACCTAGTTATGATAACGACTAATACGCATAGGTATGAAATATTTTATCTATGCTATCATTCACCCTGTTCTAATAATTCTTATAATCTTAATGTTTAATACGTTAGCTCTGACACGGTTATATGTTAATTATGCATATGTGCTTTTTGGGACTAGGAATATTTCGCGAGTTCCACGACCAACATGCTAGAATCCATTATCCTGTATATACCGAAGCCCTACCATTTGTCCATTGCCTGCTACGCATTCAGACAGCAGACAATTAACGAATATACGGGACTTGAGTATGTATATAGGATATTGGATTCTAGCATGCTGGTCATTGAAATCGAGAATTTTTCCTAGCCCTAGTTATTATGGGAATTCTGTCAATTAAAAAACCGCTTCAAATGATTGAATTGGTGCTCTGTTTATAGTGCTCGAAAGTGTAAATGTGTAACGAAAGTCTGGATTTAGTTCTACAGAATGCAAGTATTTATCAGTGCTTTATGCTTACACTTCCCGTTAAATAATCGTCATCGAATTGAATATCTGTATAAACAGTTGTTTTCCAGATTCTGCATGAAGTGGTTACAATTTTTTTTTAAATTACGAAAAATATTTAGGTGATTATGCTCCATTAGAAGTGACTTTTGTTATAGATAGTGCCGAGAAGAAATTTTAAATATTATAAAGGAAATACGTCTACAAACAATGGGCGACTTTTGACGTGGTCGATGCTTATGGAAGTTTATTAAATATGCGTACGTAGCTGAAACGTAAACTGATTGCAGCTTAAATCAGCGTAATATATAGATAAGACATAAGGCAGACTTTTATCTCATAACTTGTGAATGAGCAATGATATAGCCCATTACAATGCTTTTTTACGTCAGATGATTATTAAGTGAACATAGCCGTAGAAGCCAAAGATATTTTGAAACATGTTATGGTACAGGATAACAACTGACCATACAGATCGATTGAAAAAACACATAAATTAAGAAAATTTTCACGTTGGGTAGTTTTCAATCATCTACTCGTTTGAGAATATTTGAGAGACTGTACATGCCTATGCTATTATTTAAAATTGTTAACCTATAAAGAGTATTTTATTAGTATTTTTTGTGAGCGAAAATGTTATTGTAACAGTCTGAATGTTTTACACTACGCAGTAGACATGTGGACATGTAAACTTCTATTTTTTTAGCTGGCGATTACTTGAAACATGTATTAAGACGATGCTGCAGGTAGCACTTGGAGAGAAATGTGAATAATCTCTACTCTTCGAATTACAAACATCGGGTATGAAATATTGTGAGATAAATTCGTCTACATCAGTCACCAAATGGTATGCAGACCCATCACATACCGCTCATTAAAGAGCGGTACAAAAACGTGGATTTTTTTTTTTTCGTTTGCATAGCATTTAAGAAATTTCTTGTGTCAGAATAGTGGTCTTTTCCATGTTTGAAATGTTCATTACCTGAAGGTGAAACCAGATACATCTTTGTGAATGGTACCGACTCGTGTATGTGTATATTTCCTTTATTCTAGCTAAATGCATACCAAAGGCTGTTACTCATAAGTAACCAAGTAATTTCCAACAAACACCTTCTTTTTTTTTGCTAATCAAGAATTTCTTTTTGCAAAAAAAGCCTTGCAAACTCACAAAGTATAATATTTGACTTTTACGAATGTTTACAAACTTATATATATATATATATATATATATATATATATATATATATATATATATATATATATATATATATATATATATATATATATATATGCATATAATTTTTTTTACAAACTTCTGTACAATATTTTAATGTGTTTGTTATGATGTATAGTATGGATAGCCCTTGTATCTCAGAAGTCTCTAAATCTCGGACAATTTACGTATATCCAGCCAGATGGTGTTCATATGGATATCCACGTGGGAAAAAATTCACAATTTTGTATTTGTACGACATAGTGTACGTTTTATATACGTTAATTGTGACTTCGTTATCCGCTTGAAAATAATTTTAAGTTTTCATAATTTTCCCATAGCAGCATGCCAAAGTCAGAATTTGAAAGTTACGGGAACATGGTGGTAACAAAACCAAGTGACTTACTGGAATGAAATAATTTACACTGAAATTAGATATTTTAGCCCATGCTAAAATATTTAAAAACACGCTATGAAAATCCTTTGTTCTCTATAAAATATCTCAAATTGATGATAATTTACTTCATTTAGGGCTATTTTAAAAAAGACGAAAGGACTTTCTTGTGTGTTTTTAAATATTTTAGTACATAACTCATAATATCTCATTTCAGTGTAAATTATTACATTTGAGTTAGTTACTTTGTTTTTGTTATTACTAAGTTCTCGTCACTTGCCAATTCTGACTTTGACATGCCGCTATGGAAAAACTATGAGAGCTAAAATATTATACAAGTGAAAAATGTAGTCACAAGTAACGTCAATAAAACGAACATTTTGTCATGCAAATATAAACTTATGAATTTTTGCCACGTGACCAGCCTTAAGGAGACTGTCTAGTTCGACGTATGCTGCGTGTTCGAGGCCTGGAAGAGTCGATGTTCTAAGGGTGATCCAGACTCGTGCAACACGTCACACCCTAGCCTCTACGTAACATAAATATCGTATGAAGATACTCAAGTGCCAGGGTACCGTACCTCTAATGAAGATGCCACTACTTGGTGCTCGTAGGCATCTGCGTACCGCGAAGGAAGACATGGAATACGACCCTGCGATAGATAAACCCTAAAAAACCCGCCGGTCAGCGACATCGTCCGACACGATTCCTACATGCGAAACTCCTGGGACGAACCTCGGCGGGGAGCGAGCCCAGATCTCCTTGGTTGAAGGCGAGTGTGTAGTATCCGTCGGATACGTTGAGGCTGTAGGTATTGAAAAAATTCACTATCTTAACTGTATTCAATCTGTAAGATGTACATTTCCCGGGCCGACTGCCCTGAGATGCAACATGTCTCTACTCTACAAATTTATCCATCAAACTCTCTTCTTTTCCTTCAGGCTGAGGTCCAACTCCCTCCACTACACTGGGTCCTTACTCGCGAATCACATCATCCCAATACACTCTGACGTCGTATCATTACAAAGCAAACTTGTACCTCATTATGCTCGTGACTCCACACTTCACTACTTTAATAACTACAGGGACGATTATTTCACGTATTGATTTTAGGTCAGATTAAAAGTCAATAACGTATTCTTCACTCCTCCTTCTGTGACTAGACGAGAGCGGTTTTAACACACATTTGACGTCTGCAAGTCAGTTATAAATAGGGACCCATCTTTTTCGCGAACTTAATTTTGCCCCAGTTTGTTTCAGTGATTTACGTGCACATCTGCAAATATGCTTCATGGTTATATAGAATCCCAAGGCTGGTGAAAGTTAAAATATCCAATCACTAACCACGAAGCAGAACTGCAGATGTGCACGTAAGGCAATGAAAGAAAGTGAGGTAAAATTCTTTTCGCGAAAAAACAGGGGTCCCTACAAATAAGGAAACAAGTCTTGGGGGATATCACGTGCTACACGTTTGTGCTGATAGAAACCAATGGATGTTCGGCTTCAGCCGCTACACGTATAGAACTGAGATGTCTAGGCTGTTGCCAGATGAATACGCGAAATACTCGTGACTCTAGATACACAATATATTAGTGTTATTAAGTTTTGTTACTGACATGTATATATATATATATATATATTATATCAGTTTTATCATATTAAATCTTATATTAACAATGCAACATCATTTAAGAATATTAGTATATAGGTGGCGATGTGGTCTTACCGATCGACCGACGCGGCCCAACGCCTCTAGGTGCAAGACGTAGAACAGGCGCGCAGTTTTCTCGTCAAGTCGTTTCTTTGACAGACTCATTGGTGGCTCGATAATTAATTACGTAATATTCAAGGTGACGGTCTTCTGTACACGCCTCAGATTTTGCGTCAAGACTTTTATACTAAAAAAAAAACAGTCTTTAATGGCTGTGAGAAGAGTAGTGGCGGACCTAAAATCGGTATACCCACGTGTAACATTGTTTAAAAGCTATCCCAGCTAAAAAAAAAAAAAAACCTCTCATGTACGTTAAAGAGTTTTCAAAATTTCAGTTTCTATCGACCGAAGCCCTGCACACCACTCAGCGACCTGAGCAGGCGGACAGCTTAAGAGTTATTTGGACTTTTTTTTTTTTCATTTGAAGCACGGAAACGGGGAATTGCGATAAGTCGACTCTTAACACGTGGGTCAAACACTTCATCGCCTCAATGCGCGGAGTACTAAACTAGCGTGCAGTGTTTTCATTGAAAGTGTGAAAGTTGAAAGTGATTTTCAGCGAGGATCCTGTTATATTACTTATAAAAAGTACTTGTCAAAGCACAATACAGGTTTGTATCATTGTGTTTTATGATTAAGGCTGGTATTTTCCCAGTCACAGCAACGTGAAAAAGCGACTTTCGCCACTTTTGAGGAGCGCGGTAATCGTGTTCTTCATAAGCGAACGGTATTTTTATAACGGCAGGGAAATAGTTTAACACGTGTCTTATTTTCTTATGTAAACACATTGGAATTACGTTTAATAAATACACATGAGTAACCGCTTTTCGTACCACACTACAGCGCAGCTCATACGCCGGGTCCAACTATCTCCTATATGACGTATTTTTCCTGATAGATCTGTCACTCCCAACTCATGGGAACTATTTTAAGTAATAAGTATGTTTCCGGTTCATTCTACGCACTTTACAAAGAAACGCACTTTGCATAGAAATGAAAACAAGCGTAGGGCACAGGTTTTGTTATTTTTAATTGACCCTAAAGCCCGCAGTTGTTCTGTTCTGTTTTGTTTTCGTTTACGCTGTAGTGGGGAGGGACGGCGAAAGAATGTTAATAAAGGCGGCAGGTCTCTGATGGCTGAATTTGCTGAGGGAGGAAATTGTTGACGTAGGGCGCTGTCCCCATATTGCCCGTGGAAATGAAAGTCAACAAAAGTATGAAATTAATTTTGGAAATCAATCAAGTGCGGAAGTTCGGAAAGCTATTGCATTTATTTTCCTGACCAGCGAATACGATTCATATGCTAATCTGCGACAAATAAAAATATTCAGAAGCGTGAAATGCATTTTCAACACCACTGCTAATCATCCATTACTTTAACCGTCCAGTCATTATAGAGATTTTTTCATCCAATATGGTGAATTTCGTCGAATTTTATAGGTTGATAAATTAAATGGGGAAAACGTTGCTTCTTTTGTAGAGTAATGGACTTGTCCTTTCACCTTATTTCCAAGCAAAAGTTCGTAAATTGTGAAACTTTTGTTTACACTTGTTTAAGCCTTCTTGTCTATTCTGTGTCGGCCTTTTAGTTTGACTATCCATAATGTAATCACAAATCAGCATTGCCAAATTATTTTTCAGTGGAAATTGAATCTAAGTGAATTTACTTCGGGCCACTTATGGCAAATACACGGAGTATTTCTCTACTAGTGATACATGATAGGATAATATTCAACGCCCCTCACAGTACATGGACATTTCCCTTCAACGCGTATGCACTGTGCTGAGAAAACAAGCGTTGCTTCTCAGTGAGACCTGTCATTTGTTTGTACCCAAGATGTTCTCGAAACAGAACGATCACAGATGTATTAAAACCAAATGCTTCTGGATCCGTACAACATGACAGTACCACGGAGGTATTAGTGAGACTTGCGGAAATTCGGCATAGACTTATTCCTGAGATATAGAGGTGTGGAGCTCTTAGAGCGATACGGCACATGCATCACGCCTCATGCTAACCTCAATATAGACGTTTCCAACTTGCTTGAAGACTTTGCGTCGATAGATCACCTACGTGAGACATCGAGTGGTGACGCTGTTATTAACTGACCTAATTTAAAGCTAAATTCGTGCTATATGCGCATATGATATTTTTATTTAATATTCTGCACCACGTATTTATTCCTAAGAAAATGATAGCGAATCACCATTTCCAGACGTAAGAAAATCATATTGAAACAGTGGTATACACACGTTATGTTCATTGAACGTAGTTCTTAATTAAAGATCACTAAACCACCTTTATAAGTTGTTTGGTATAATGTGACAATTCTTGAAACTCTGGTTAATTATTCCGTTCAGATCAATTGTGTTTTCCCATCATTAACTCATATGAACGAAACACTATTAGGTATAAAGCAAAGTGTCTATAATTAACCTTACTCAAAAGTTAACGTCTCAATTTACAATAAAATACTTTGGAATTATTATTATTACGATACCCATCAAAAGTACAGGAATAATCTTCTACCGTCCAAAGCTCATTACACAGACAGGTCATGATGTTTCATTTATTTCAAACAATTACAAATTAGTCAAATATTTTTTAACAGAATGCTTTTAAAAAATTGAGACTAAGTATAGTCATACAATACACAATTCTGGAAGATCGTTTTTCAAAATAACGTAGCGAACCGTTTGCTAGAAAAAAAATTATTTTCCTTCTTTTGGCTTATTTTGACAGCAAAATATGTGATATTTCAGGGCCAAAAATCTAAAAATTCGTTTGGTATCTTGTAACAGAAAAATTCACCTACAAACGATGATATATAAGAGTTAAAACTGTAACATGAATTTTTGATATATTTATTAATTCGCATTAAAAAAAACATTTTCTGAACCACTGCAAAACTAAAGAGCGAGGCCATAAATCAAGTAATACTTGGTGAACACACAGTTTAGCATGAAGCCTTGTAGCTACTGCCCCTGACTTTTGATGGAAAAACTTTGCCCCCACCATTTTGTTTCAATACCTTCCGTGCAAATCTGCAACTCTGCTCCGCTGTCAGTTGTGGGCCGCGGCTGCAGCAGTGGCTAGGGCAATCGCTCCCACCAAAGGCGTTCAGGGTTCGATTCCTGGCGGGGTTGATCCCTGGAATTTGGCATGTGGGAATCGTGCCGGACGATGCCGCTGGTCGGCGGGTTTTCTTGGGGATCTCCCATTTCCCTCGCTCCTTCGTTCAGGTGCTGCTCCATATTCGCATCATGCTACCTCTCACCAGCGCTAAAGATCTAGATGTTAAGTACTGACCAACATTCCTGCACTTCACTTCCACTATCAGGGGTTGGATGTTTTGAAGTCTAAGCGTCTTGCGGGTTCTACAATCAAACCACAAACGTGGGGTGTTGCAGTTAAGACAGACAAATGAGCGACGCCTCTGTACTAAGACAAAACTGCCAATAACCTCGAAGAAGAGCCGTAAATGCCCACGCAAGGCATTGAAACATTTTTTTCACATACAAATATGTGGTTCTACATACAATTGAAACTCTCACCCACAGACGAAGCTGTCTCAGACCCGACTATACACCGTGAGTAGCAGGCATTAACATGCCTTTAGAAATAATCCAATAAGAATAGTTTGCTGCTATTGAAGTCCTATTACTAGAGGCACGATTATTTCGCGTATTGATTCTAGGTCAGGTTGAATGCCGAAAATGTATACTTCACTATTCCTTCTGTGATTAAAGGACACCTGTTTCAACGCATATTTGACGACTGCAAGCCAGTGATAAATAAGGAAACAAGTCCTGGTAGTAACACGTGTTATGGTTAGAAGCCAATTGATATTTGACTTTGGCCAGTGTGTCTATAGGTCTTAGAAGTCTACGCTGTTGCCAGATTAATACGCTAAATACTCGTGCCTCTATCTATTACTGAAGAATAGCTCCTCAACTGTTGAACACTACTGGCTTGTGGCAGTACCCTGGTGCCACAGACATCTCAGGAATTGTATTTAGTCTGTGCTTAGGACTGCTTCTCTCGGAACACTTTCACGCTTCACAACTGTTCCCTCTAACCAACACAATTATACTCACACACCCGGCCGAGCGAGGTGGCGCAACGAAAACATGTGGGACACGCATTCGGGAGGACCAGAGTTCGATCTCCGGGTCCGACCATCCTGCTTTCGGTTTTCCATGGTTCTCCCGAAGTCGCTCAAGACAAATGCTGGGATGGTTCCTTAACAATGGCCAACTCTTCTCTTAGTTCCTCGTCATTATGCCAAGTTGCTTGTCACCCTCTCTAATGACCTCGCTGTCGACGAGAAGTAAAACCCTCTTACCTTACCTTGCCTTAGATATGCGAAATTTTTTTCGTAAGTTCATTTGGGGAGAAGTTGTATATACTTTAAACTCCCGTAAACACAGTTGCATTAGCGGTGGAGTCACAGCTCACCAGACTAGTCCTTAATGAATTATAACCACTGTCAATGAAGGTAGAGGTCTTGACACTGAGGAATAAAATGTGACTCCCTTTTTGTCGCCGAGCGCTAGTAGTAATTAGTGGAAGGTTTATCTTGTTTTGTATTTGGCTTAGCTTAAACTGCGAAGTTGTTATCGGAATTACGTGTATTATATAGAAAAATTTAAATGTTATTTTGTATTGGAACACAAGTTTTTTTCAATCGTAAAGTTTGATTTTTCTATCATTTACATGTAGACACACATTGCAACTATTCTAAAATTTTGTAGGGCAGGAAATAATAGATTTTGTTCGAATATGCTTACTAAAACAATAGTACACAATAGTTTTCTTCAGACAACTTATATAAACAGTTCCACACATGTCAATGCATTTATGGAAATGAAACATGTATCTACTATATCAGCTTACCATAATAACATATTTTTTTTTATAAATAATGGCAAAAATTGTAACGCCGTCATATGTAAACAAGACAAATCTTCCACCAAATTACTACTAGCACTCGGCGACAAAAAGGGGGTCACATTCTCTTGCTGGATAGCATAGGCAGTGTCAAGACCTCTTTCTCTTAGACCGTGATTGGAACCAATAGTTAAGAAACATGAAAACACTCACGGCCTTTCTTGTCAGAAATACAACCTACCACTCCCTGGAGCAGCAGTGAACGAACATGCAGCTGGGGACAGAGCGAACACAAGACTGCGGAGTTCAGCCAGCGAGTCGTTGACCCCGAAATATATCCGTATCTCTACGCTATACTGCTGATGTTTCTACACCTGGGTCAGGCTGGATGGGAGGCGGCACGTCAAGAAACGTTAGTCGTGACATCACACCTCCCCCTACGGTGATGAACTGCGGCACTCGGGTGTGATTACAAACGACGAGAAGGTCCCCCGAGACGCGCGGCGATTACCCCGTGAGCCCGGGTCTGATCTGTGCCTCGCCGCGCGGCAATCGCCCTGATTGCGCCCGGACTGCCCCGCGACCTGCCGCAACAACTACCCCCGCGCACATACGCCCAGCCCTCCTCGCAGCGTGTTTACCCCAGTACTCGGCCGTGTGACGTCCCGCTTCGTTAGCGAGCTCGTTTGTTCTATTCGCCCGACACGAGAGGTGGACACATCTACCAACCTATGTGCTCGGGTTCAACAACTGGCTCACTTGCGTGTTACTTTCAGAACTGCCAATACCTCGCCACCAAAGAGTCAAGTTGACCTAACTCTTTGTTGATTAATTCTCTCTCTCCACACACGTACACACAACACAAACACACACATATATGTATGTGTATACTGTATGTATATATATGTATATACATACACATAAATAAATAAATACACGCATACATATGGGAATCTCAATTCCAAATCATACAGACATATGGGGACCTTAATTCCAAATCGTTCGAACTCCAAAATTTAGCAGTTAACAAGAATTATAATTTCTTTACTGTGTGCATGTATGCATTTATTTCTTTTTATTTAAATATGGTACTAATTTGAGTAAAATATTGTATTTTAATTAGTAACATATTTATGATGAATATAAATTCACACAAAAATATTAATTTTTATTGTTATTTCTTAATTTTTGGAGCAAGCGTATGAAACACATTAAATTAGGACAACTGACAGTATACATACGCCACATGAGACAGCAACACACATTGTACTATACACAAACATTTCAAAAAGGCTAGTCTTATGAAAAGTGTTTAACCTACCTACAAAACACGCGGGTTGTGTAAAACATTTATGCGTAGTGTGTGTGTATTTCAGCGTAACCCGAGAGTTGACGAGAAAAAACACTACGTATTAGTACAAATATGAAATAAATGTGTAATGTTTTTTAGTTATAATAATAAAGCAGTGCCGAAGAGCTTCATTTGTTATACGTATAAACGTGCAGGTATTAATTCCTATGCCTACCTTTTATCGACAAGTCCTCTGCTCGCTTGTGCGTTACAGGAAGAATTTCTGTAAATATACCAAAATACTCCCTGCAGCGGTCGATAAGCCCAGTTTAATTTTTGCACCCTTTTACAGAAACAGCCACGTATACATACAAATAAACATATGATTATTGTACGACGTACATATATATGATTTAAGTCATAGGTACATGAATTCATGCCCGAGAAAGAACAAAATTTACATGGAGATTGATATACATGTATTGTATCACATGCCAAGATTTATTTCGGTTCATATTTTTTGAATATAGCGAATACACTTTGCATTCAAGGGTCGTTGAAGTAGATTACAGAAGTTTGCAAACAAATATTTAAGTAAGCCGCCGTGGTTTAAACATGTACAAGTAAATACAAAATTTTCATCAGCTGTGTCCTGAGAGCGAGAGAGGAATGAAAACAACTACATAACAGAAAAAAAAAAGAAAGATCTTCAAAGGAGGAAGCTAGAGAACTATACCGACAACTATTTCTGAGAAAGATAGGAGATTTTAACGTTTGTGGGCCCCAACTGTATTATATAATACATAAAATTTTCGTAACCCTAAAAACCTATCATTTGATTAAGGTATAAAAATCACCCTAATAGATTTACGATTCATACTGTAAAATGCGTTTTAACCTTTAGAGAATATATAAACGCTGAAAACAATCGGTTTATTTATTTATATTTTCAATTTTAACTGAACCACTAGAGGTTTTCATTTAAATACATTTGTAGCACAAACGCAAAGGCATTGTTGGCAATGCCTACATTATTACTCTATCATCCCTTAGCAAGTCGTTCAGATAGCTTGTTGTCTTCCGTCACGTATAACCTCAATGCTGCCTCTTGGGCCACGTGACAGTCTGGAAGGAAGTTTGTGATGAAGCTACGGCCATGTTCAATAAGACCCATAACGATGAAAATTACGTTGGTATAGCGACGTCGAATATTAATTATACCTATTTACCATGTGCGAGTGGGCTAGGCGATCTAAATTGTGCGATTCGGACTAGCATGAGAGTTTTTATGTACCAAACATCGGATTGCAAATAAATACAGCAGTTACTGTTGAAAACTTGTACTTTTAAGCAGCACAGCAATTCAAGTTGGTTCAAATACATAAAAACTAATACCAAACTATTTACGTATTTCTGCAAAAGTACACAATGGTGTCCCCTAAATTCAACACATGAAGAGTGCATACGATGTCATTAATTAAATAATTACTGTTAAGCTCCATTTCTATATCTTTGGTTAGTAAAAAGTAACTGGCTGATATTTGCAGATACTTACTAAATTTGGTATAAGTTTTTAGCCGAAGACGAATTTTCACTGCGGCGTAGACCTACAAAGTGACGTCAAAGATCGCGTAGAAGCGAAAGCACAAAAGAACTACAAATGTACAAAGTAAATTAAAATATCAAAATACTCGTAAACCAACTTAATAGCTGTCTAATAATAGAAGCAAAATTTTAGATCCTCTTAGTTATGTTCAAGGATTCAGTATTGTTAAAGTCATGACAACAACTTAACTGAAAAATTGCATTTCCTTACAATAAAAACAACACCCCTGAGCCAATTTTAACCTGAATATACTGGTAAAAATCTTTTAAAAATCTTACAATGGTTGCCAATACGTGTTCGAGACACAGAGTAGTGGATCGCTAAGTGCTAAATATCACACGTATCACATTTTATCCTTTAGATGCAAGTTGCTGAACTGGTGTACATTCTTCTCGTTGATATAAATAACCTTCCTAAGACATTCGCTGGTGACATTCATTGGTGACGCATCGTTATGAGGAAACTATTTGAGCTAATATTGTTTCATAAAAGGAAACTGTACTCACAAATATCGTTTACAAAACTAACACTATTTCATAAAGCTAAAATTCTGATTTTATCGCACTCGAACACTCTTATGTCATAAGCATTTTCATTCTAAAAACAATCGGAAACATCCGCGCTTAAAATTCTTTTAATTCCTGTACCAATATTGTCCTCGTCTCAATGTAGAAAATAGTAGTTTTCTGAAAGCGACGTCGTGTAAAGTGACCAAACCCCAACTCATATATTCTGACACGAAAATCTCTTTACTTTGTTTGCCAGTGCCCGAGGTGGGCAGAGGGCCTTACAGTGGTCGGCTGGCCTGGCCACAGAGCGGTGTGTAAAGGTAGGTCGATATGAGTTTACACGGGAACTACTCAAACTGCATCCATGATGTCAGTTTAGCAATAACATTTAAATAACGTTGCACGTGTGTGTACATCACCTCCAAGCGCCAGGCGAAATGAAATATTTTTCATCTCTGTGCGTTCCAAATTGCTAGAGAATCATTTACGGTGTTCTTAATACTTTGAAAACTGAGCGTTTTCCAAAACTATGGCACTTTCCTAATCCCCGTAAATTCTGAAGGAAAAATTATTTTTTGACATATGAAACCTGACTAGTATAGTCTGTCTAATGTAACTTTTCCTTATTTTGATATTTCTCTTCTGAGAAATGTGTCTGGCAGTTCCACTGTTTGGAACTTTAAACCTATCTGGCTTCCTGGAAAAGCACTGTCTACGCAATCCTGTTTACAGACCTACTTCTCAGATGTGAACGGTCAAAATAAGGAATACTCACATTAACGGCCTAAAGAGGCTACGTATTTACATAGTCCACAGAAGTAACATATCCTTTTACATATCAAGAATGTTTAAATGGTTAAAACTTTGTGTTAGATGTTACAATATCACTTAATATACTTGTACGATCACCATTTTGAAAATTACTGTTACAGTATTCTTATCTTTCATAGTTTTTCTTGCATGTCTACACTGGGGTGAATCGGTTAGATCTTCTCAGAGATATGTCATAAAAGTATAATTTTGCTATGGAAAACTGCATTGCAAAATGTACATCTTAAGATAATACATATTAGTACATTTCAATACATAGAGCTAACGCTTTTTATAGAAACGTTTCGAATTACTTAAAATATGTGGTACAAAATAACATATCAACGACTATGCATTTTATTTATATTGTAGGCAATTCATACAGATTTGACAATATTTTCTTAATCAACTTAACGTGTCACTTTTGAAGGGAATAATTTCAGCAGAGCCCGATATATTAAGGACGTTTCACCAGAATTTTTTTTTTTTTAATATTTGTTCCAAACACCGTTAAACTTTTGTACATCAAATAACACGTCATTTTCCCAAATAAAGTAATTAGGCCTCGTAGTTTTTGCATAATCACTCATCAAAGTCACAAAATGGCCATTGCAGTGCAGCAAATAAATTAATTAACTAATGAATTAAAAATTACAGGACATGATATTCAGTGTGTCAATGCATTTTATGACATGTTAGACAAAAGTTAGTTTTGAAAATTTCAGTAGTAGACAAACGTAAAAGTAATGCAAAAATGTACCCATTTTCATCAGTTTTTAAAAAATATACAAAAATGTATATCTTTGTGTTTTAAAAAAGTGTCTTGAAGTAGCTCACATCATTAAGTATCAATATGAATTATCATGTTTCTGCAAGTTAATAATTTTTTATTATTTTGGCTACACCGCAACTGCCATTTTGTGTCTTTGATAGGTGATTATGCTAAAATTATGGGACCTGATTTTTTTTTATTTTGGGAAATGACGTGTTATCTGACCTGTAACAGTTGAACAGCGTTTGGTACAAATATAAAAATTTGGATTTTTACGGGTACAATATCCTTAAGTAGTAATGTAAATTAGCATGGAATGATAACTTGACTATGTAATACTCCCTTGATTATGTAATGATAGATTTGTCTGTATTTTGAGATTGGTTGAAATAAGTGAACTGGTCTGAAAAAATATTACAAATCAACTTATACTTATATATGTACTTTTTTTATTTTAGAAGTTTTATTAACTTCTCCCAGTTTTTATGCACTTTCCAGGCTTAGTGAGGGATGGCTTACAAACTAACTAAACCTAAGAAAACGTCATAAACATCTATGCCCGTACGGGAATTCGAACACAGGACCTCTCGTACCGTAGGCCGACATGCTACCGACCACGCTACGGAGACCGACTTTACATAGCCTGCATATTGACAATGTATGCTAGAAATTTTAAGTTATGTGTGTTCAGTGTGTGATTGTGTAGGAGTGAGCATTTGTTCATTGTATTCACACAAAAAGCACATACACATAACCTCCCTTATTATTATTAATATATATATATATATAAGCACACCGGGCACCCTTTCACATACACACACATTCTTTCGTCAAGTTAACTGAGGTCTTTTGAAACCCTTGTTGATTTTACATGCTCTGAAGGTAGATTGTGTCGTTTCGCCACATGTCAAAGCAAACAAGTATCTGAATTACATAATAAACCCAACCTGTAGTTTTCAGCGTACTCAGTCAGAAGCAAAAATATAATGTATTTTTGTTACCAGTATATAGAAGACAGTCTCCACTCGATAAGTGCCCTGTACCGTGAGCAGAACATATCTATACACGCACATACGTATACATGGTTGTTGGGAGCAGAGACTAGCGCTGTGTCACTGGTAGGTGGGGCTCGTAGGCGGAGAGGCAGGAAATACCTGCGCGGACACAAAGAACTGGCGGTGTGTGATGAGGAATGCGAGTAGCACCGAGGGATGACACAATGCGCCCACACGGCGTCCAGAGGTGTTGGTGCCAGGGTAGATGAGATGGGCCAGGGGGAGGGGACGCTGTGAGGGACAGTAATTGCGAGGGTTGGTAATTGTCACGGTGTGAACGGGAGAGAGGACCAGCTCCCCCCCTCCACCGCACCTCCAGCACATCTACCCCGGCGCCAGAAGCAGGGAGCTTTGTGAGCGCCTGGCACAATGGACCACGCCGGGCACGTCCCCCCTTTTTTTTCCACCCAAAAACACTCAATAGCTCTTGATGCTGTCAGCGCGACAATCTCCCCCTTCCCCTCAACAACACTTTGTGTCTGTCGCAGGGGTGCACATCCCCGTGATGATTCTCCCACTCTACCTGGGGTAAAATCATGGTTCCATCCATCCCTTAGTATCACGGGAACATCACACAATGTCCTATTCCATAGCAGTTTCATGCGCATTTTCTGTTAGCACTTTTGCTACCATGTTAGCCAAGTTCCAGCACCCTCCCAAGGATCTCTGGAATAAGCAGATTCCGAACCCGAAAGTTTTCCAGGAGCCAGATTCTTGAGTTTTAGCGAGATTATTCCGAAATGCCGAATCTTATTTCCCACATTTCAAAACCATTATATCACAATGGCGGAACGGTATTCTTGAGCAAAAATTCTGAAGCGCAAAGAGTGATATTGAAATTGTTAGGAATTTCTAACTTCCGTTCGTCAATCAAGAGCAACAGCAACGAACACTCTTTTATTTCATACACTCAAAACACTCTGAAAAATGTAACAAACGAGAAGGAATATTTTAAATTCTCCTCCATCTGCTGTTTTGAATATTTTACATGGTATCCGTTAATGGATTCTGTACTCAGTAATAGGCCTACAATAAAACATGTTATTTCCGAGAGGATTGAAGTATATTCCATACAAGTGGTGTTATGCCCAAAATTATGTTTTTTTGAAGAAATTGTTTTTGGTAAAAAAAGTTAAAGATTGTTGCTTTAAATCGATAGGGAGAGAAGATTTCCTTGTAGATGCTTCCCTAACCTCTTTCAAATTGACAGTTATATGCGCAACACACAATTTATTCAGTCTAAAAACCTCTACAACTATCTTGTCGCTCAATCCAAACGCATATTTCTTTCCCAAAATACACGTTGACATGCACTACATTATTTTCCAACTCTTTAAATTCCCTTATAACTAAATAATGCATATTTGCAGTTTTTAAAGAAACTAAGTTTAATGTATAAAATTGTAAGTTAATAGGTAAGCTTAGGTTAAGTATTAATTTCACGTGTCGTGTAGTGATATAAAGTTCGTTTTTTACTGGACATGTGTAGGTTAAAATTAACCAGCATAGTGTTAGCACAAGTTTAATACCTGTGCGGAATTGCTGCTAAACATCAATACTTTATTTCGTTAGTTGAAAAAAGCGAGGTCATTGCAATATACAGCAAAAGTGTCATAGCTGTCGGCTACGAGGCGTTTCGAATCACATCTCACCATCTAAAGAGGAAGTGAGAGATTATTCCGAATGAAAATATTTGACTACGAAATTATTTTCACTCAAAAATCGCAAAACTAATTCCGTTACAAGATTTTTAGGAATCTTGCAAATGGAATTATTTCACAACTCAAGAATAGGGCTCCTAGAAAGAAGTAGTACCTGCTACGTTTTTTCTGTTGGCATCTTTGCTTGCTTTCTACCCGTAAATCTCTATGGCCACTCTCAGCCGGTTTAAGTTAGTCACACGAACATAAAATTTCATGACTGATTGTGTTCAAGATGGCGTCGACATCACAAAATAATGTGGGCAACCTAACCTTACCTAGTCTACCATAGCCAAATCATTTAATTCGTTTCTACAGCTGAGGTCCGGCCCACCATTTCCGTTTGCGTATCTCATTATTTTTACTAAAGCCGACTCCACTCTGATTAAAATAGTAATTTTTACAATGTTACCACTCAAAGCATCGTGTGAAAATATAAGCGAAAAGCTATGCACCGATACATACTAAAACCACTGCTACGAATCTGTCATAATAACTTCTACAACCATGAGCATATCAGAACATAGCAGAAATTAAGCATCGTGAGAGGCGGTCTCTACGGTTCGTTGATAGTAGAAATCGACGTCCTAATGCTGTGTCTGAATAGCTATGATCCATATTTTATTATCTTTGGGATATTTTACTCCACAAAATTTACAACAAATATTTTATTTGTGAAACTGAAATCTTGCTAAACACAGTTGCTGGTTTGTGCACAGTCTGATAGGAAAATATATTATAACCTACTTTTTAACTGGTTTAAATGGCTTGTACTTTAAATATCACTATTGGGGAAGGGGTCGATGTGCTGGCCATTTATAGTTATATTTGTTGAAAAATTTATAAATATATAATAAATAAATAAACAAATAAATATATATGTATATACATACACACACAAACACTACATACTATATCGGGACATTTGTTTCTGATGGCCACAACTGGGTGTTGTATTTAGTAGCGAGACAAGATAAGTTAAAATAGTTCTCGTCAACTCTGAGAAAGCGCAACAAACCGAACGCTGAGCAATGCGATTCTGGTACGATACCAGATGGACGAGGATCAGGCCGCACTGACACACAAGAGTGACAGAGATAGTGACATTTTCGCTATCTCGAAAGCTTTCGAGCTATTGTATACTTCAGCATTGACAGTTATGAGCAGTTATTTATTCAACAAATGTTGATTTTAATGGTTCTTTCTTCATCGTGAACAATAACATTTGACAATGTTATTCGTAAAATAAAAAAGGTGCAAGTAGTTAAAAATAGTTTCTTACTTTTTGTATAAGAAACAAAGGTACGTCGACTTGTCGACAGCGAGGTGATTAGAGATTTTGTCACATAATTAGATACAATGGCAGGAACTGCGAGAGGAATCGACCATGGCACTTGTTTAAGGAAGCATCCCAGCATTCACCTGGAGGAATTTCGGGAAACTAAGGAAAACCGAAATCACAGATGACTGGAACCGGGGATCAAACCCGAGTCCTACCGAATGCGAAGCAATAGTGTTATCGTTGAGCCACCTCGCTCGGTCATTAATATTTGGTATTGACTCATAAACTGACAAATGTTGAACAAGGAAATGTTTTCATTCGGTAATCAAATAATAATATTTTGTGTGCCTGGTAATAAACGTACACAGTGACTTTGTATACGGCGAAATAATTGAGTACTTGCTGCCTCAAATATATTGGTGCTTAAATAGTGCAATAAACCAGTTTTGTTTGTCTAACGGATAACGGAATGTGTGTGTTATATGTGTACGTATGTATATACATACATACGCACATACACACCTAATTATACCTGGCAGCAATGTACATCTTTGAAACAACACAAAGTTTCTTATTTGCTACATAAATCGAACATTAATAGAGGCTGCCTGAAAACAAACATTTTCTCTGTATAGTATGTGACGTGTAGGTATGTGTTGTTTTGTTTGATAAGTAATATACACAGAAATATTTGAGTTTGGCCGACCTCCGTAGCGTGGTCGGTCACATGCCGGCCTACGGTGTGAGAGGTCCTGGGTTCGAATACCAACACGTTCATGGATGTTTATGTTGTTTACTTAGGTTCAGATAGTTTGTAAGTCGTTTCTTACTAAGCGTAACGACGTAAAACCGGGTGACGTAAATTAACCCTCTAAAATATAAATGTAAATGTTTAAGTTTGTGTAAAAGAAAACAACGTACGACCGAACTTAAGACTGAGTTAAATTTACGTATTGAGATAACCTTTTACCTCAAGAGAGTTTAAAACACTTTTAACATCTGCAAAAATGATCACAGCTAAACTATGTATATTTGAATCGGTGTTTGGATATTCACGCTGCAGAGTTTTTTTCGAAAAACTGTTTGTTTTTCCGTTTATCTTATACGTAACCTCTTTGTTCTGATGTGGATTAAGAAGTTTTACCCTTAAACAATACACTCGGTTCCAAATATTGTCGTCCGTACTTAAACGACTATAGAAACTATAAATATCACAGACAATCGTTTAGTCACCAATCACTGCCGTAGAACACGCCCTCACTGAAAAAAAAAATAGTTTTAGATAGTTTCTTCCCAAATTTCTACAATTTAATTTAGTTTTCACTGTTTCACAGAAATATTATTCCAAACAGCTCAAAGCTTAATACAGACATGTTAAGCCTACTTACTACATTATTTTCTATGCATGATTCACGCATCGCGTTGCAACGAGACGAATGTGAGTAATAATAAGCTTAAATGCGAGGGTAAAGTACCCAGGGTAGTAACTTACCGTACGTAAATATTCAGAGGACGGAACATATTACTACAATGATTGCTCAGAACTCACGGAAACCGCCTGTGGATATAGGCAATCCGCTGTATATATTCCATAGACGGGTTGCATACCCAAAAGGAAAATCTGCAATCTACTTTGTTGTTTACCAGTGACTACTTGGCACTGTCATATATGTAAATCACAACATACACATTACGAGAAAAACATTTCTTCTGAGTATTCATTCACTTCACGACAGTAAAAATATTATAAAATACGTACTCAATTCAACTAAGTATTTAAATTCTGTTTCTTAAAGTAACTGCGAACATTTAAAAAGAATACATAGTCAAATAAATCACACGGATTTTTTTACCTGAAGCGTTTATAGAAGACATAACAAGTCTACGAAGCGAAATTTTTTTATTGATCGGGCCCTCTTTTTTACCCTCGGTCAGAGTTTTATGTTGAACTATTTTAAGACGGAATAAATTAAAAATGTATAATAATAATTTATTAATATACCACAATATGAACTTCTATGAAACTTCACAGAGATGAAGACCTACAGGTATTTTTGACAAATTTTGTGAAATTCAGATAAACATGATGACGTGTAAGTTTTTAATTAATATAACGAAATAAGAACGCTTAAACTTAACTCTAATTAATTTTTTTAACTTATGTTGCCACTTTAATACGTATCTCTCATACTCTTAATTTGTTAACTACTGGAATCACAAAAAGTAAATGGACAAAAGATATCTAAAATCGGTTTTAACCATTGACAGAATTTAGACCAACTCTTTCTGCTCGTCCGTATTATAGTAATTAATTCACAAACGCCACTTGAAAGTCGAACCGTAAGCACTTTGTAACGGTGACATTCTGTAAACAATATCCCATTGGCGTTCAGACATACCCGGCACGTCATATATTTTACCCACTACGGCCTGATCAACAATATTTTGTTCAATGGAAAGTGACATCGTGAATTACTTGTGCTTTGACGCTGTCGCAGTAAACAAGCCTTCTGATTAGTTGACGGTCCTTGCTAACCGAGACACATTTTAATATTTTAACGTTATTTAGTTATGTTTCCCTTATAATGGTAACAGAAATGTCAAACTTTTGTTACAAACTTACAGATTATATGCTAAGGAGTGTGGTGCAAAATTATCTTTGTCTCTGTATACTCGACACCTTCGATAACTAACTGTCTCTCTCATTCTCTCACAAACACACATACATAACCTATCTCTCCTTCGCCCAACATATGACCGCTGAATAATCCACATAACAAACACTCTCACTTGTGGATTTTACTTCCACCTGTGTTTCAAAGTATTCTGAATGAAATGTCTTAAAACATCTTGGACAGGTACTTTCAAACATTCTGCTCGTTCAAGTTTTCTTGAGCGAAACAATATCTATAACGTGACCACATCCAGTATGTTTCCTGATGACAGTTGCCGCTCAAAATACACTACGTCTGCATCACAAAGTAAGTCCAGTTATAATTGGAAACTTACCTTTTCAGTTATATCGTTCAGGTAAACACGAATGTCGGATTTCAACATGTTTTATTTACTAAAAACCGTCATTCTGCAAATAACGCACTTACAAATAAATATGTCAGTTATTTGTGAGACAGTTATTTTGTTCGGCAATAAAATCGAGCAAAATATTAGTCTTTCATTTGTTCTGAAGTCTAAGTGAGCTGCAGTGACGTAAGTCTACTTAGAGTGATAAAATTCATTCATTGTAAACCAAACAACAAAAATCTAACTTCTGAGTAAAAAGGATAACTTTGTGTTCAGGATATAGATTCTAGTTCACACTTTAACGTAAATATTGTTGTGTTTTAATAACTAAGTACATTGCTGTTAAGCACTGATAACATATTTAATGTTTTTATTGGTAATTAGCAGCAGCTTTCAGGAACAAAATTATACCTCTCGTAGTGAACTAAACTAAATAAAAACATTAAAATGGAAGAGTGTGGAACCCCTGTACTTACGTACAAGTTGCCATCCATGATGAAACGATTGAGATAAAAAACACTCTTATTTAGATTTTCGCACCCCTAGGCAGAACCCCACTCTCTACACAGCCCTGAAAGCCGGCTGGAGAGGGGCGGGGA
>PNEQ01047135.1:89104-126168 GCA_003012365.1 Medauroidea extradentata
GGGCAGAGATGGGGCACAGCAGCATGTGTGGAGCGGGGTTGGCTCGAGAAAAGAGAGGGGGGGGGGTGAACTGGTGATGGGGAGGGGGCAGTGTGCTGGAGACGCAACGGGGACGGGATGGTAATTAAGTTCAATCAACCGACTAGCATCAGCTCCATTAGGCAAGTGGTTCGCATCCCCCTTCCAGCTTGTGTTTCTCCTCTCTCTCTCTCTCTCTTCTTCGACTCTCTTTATCTCTCTCTGTCTATGTGTGTGTATGCTTGCACGGAGCTCATGTCTGTTAATATGCACGACGTGTTTTACATTTGCGAGGGAGAACAAACACGTCCAAATGGAAGCCGACGGCAGCTGGAGAGAAGGATAAAGAGCTGACACTACCCTAGTGGCACGTGGAATAACAATGCGCGCGGCATTACCATGTGACGAGCTTGGAAAAGTCCCGTTCAAAAACTGACAAGGGTAAAAAAAAGTTGTGTTTGCTGTAAATTGCCTTAGGGATGCTCTGTTTGCGTATATTGCTTCTTTTAGTGGTAACTAACCGCACAGACTTACAAAAGAGTTGTATTTCACATGAAAACCAGTGTTTGTACTGTGATCTTACTCATGTACACATACCGCCTGGTGCAAACATGCTGAGCAATTTGCAAAGTTTGATGCTAATGTGAATATATTTTTTCATATCTAAATTTTATGAGTCAAATACGTAGTTCACTAACAAACACGCCTACATACAAAAGATGTTTGCTTAGTACTTAGTTATTCCGAATCATTTAAGAAACTTTTTCTATCAGTGTAAATTAACTCTATGTAAAGTACATTAAATATACAAGTTGTCTTGAATCTGACGAGTAAGAAGCAGAACACATGACTACTGTGTGAAACTGACGAGGAAAATATTTGTGCAAAGTATCGTACGATGACATATTTAGTGCACAACGTGGTCCCGCCACAGCATCGACATATGCCCTTCTAGCGGTACTCAGATACCTTACAACCACGGTTCCAGTTATCACTCGCTGGAGTAGGGTAGGTTATCTCAATCATGTGGCCAGGTTTGTCAATTACCAGGATTTTGTAAACGTCTGCAATGCAATGCGACATTTTAAAATTACAGGAATAAAAATAAAAACCTATATATATTCTCATGATACATATTTTGCTAAATCCGGGATCCACAGTGCATTCTTTACATGTATTATATCTATACTTTAATGAAATACTGGTTTTAGCAGTTGACCGAGAGAGCATCAGTTGAATGTTCGAACAAGGGTAAACTTACCAGGGGTGAAATTTAAGACACTAGAAACTTGACATGTTGGCTAACCTACACTGATGGCGTGAACTTTTATAAACGTCATATGTGTAATATACATAGACGAACACGTGGACGTAAAGCGCAAGAAGGAACATACCCCGTGCTGTATTGCCACGTTGTGTTCAAAATGCGTTATTGTAAGATGTTCTTAACACTAACTTTTCAGACTCAATTTCGCAAAGGATTCACACGCTGTGGTTTTCATACACTCGTTTCGGGACACCGTGTGTATAAACCGTATGATTTATGTGTTAGTTGAGCGCATGCGCATTGTTGATGCAAGTGGACAATTTATTGCCACATTTCACTACTTATTCCTAAACGGTGAATCTTGCAATTATCTATGGTTCGAAGGCTAGATCTACGATAGGTTTTCACCCGAAATAGAGGTTTTGGGCCCAATTTTTCTGCCAGAAAGTGTTAGGACTTCTTTACAGTTGGGATCCTCTGATTTAAGGAATTTTTCTTATTTATTTCCGTACCGATTAAAAAAAATTAATTAATAATATAAAAAAAAATTGATATTTAACAATTTACTTAGCTTTAATTTATGCATCTTTACTTCTTATGTTTTCAACAACGTAATATGAAAACTACAATTTTATTTTCAGCTACGAACGAATTTTATATGTAACTTTATCTGGCGTAAAACTATAAATTTCTATATCTGTTATATATGTATCCCTAGAAGTATACAGTAATATTAGACTGGAATATACGGCAGGTGTGGCGAAGCTAACACGTTGGACTAGTATTCGAGAGGACATGGACTTGATTCTCGGCTCCAGTTGTCTTAATTTCGGTTTTCCAAGGTTTCCGAATTCGTTCCAGGAGAATTCTGGGTTGGTATTTTAGGCCATGGCCGATTTCACTCCCAGTTCCTGTCTTTATGTATAGTTGTATGTAACCGTCCCTAACGACTGGTGACGACACTTACTGCCCACTTAAGTTTCTGAGCCGTGGTAGCCGAGAAGTCAGGCCACTCGCCTCCCACCGAGGCGATCCGGGTTCGATTCCCGGTGAGGTCGGGTCCTAGGATTTTCACATACGGGCATCGTGCCGGACGATACTGTTGGTCGGTGGTGGGTTTTCTCGGGATTCTCCCGTTTCGTCCACCCTTATTCCGGTACTTCTCCGAAGCTCGCATGTCACCCCTCACCGGCCCTTAAAGACCTCAATGTTAAGCGCAGACCGAAATATCTCTCACTCACTCTCTTAAGTTGAGTATTTAATCCTTTGAATATAGTGCCTAAGGTATAAAAATTCGTGAACGTGTAAACATAACTCGAACATGTGTGTTACGAAAGGGACAGTTCACCTACTGCGATTGATTTGCGGTAAGACCAATTATTTCCCTCTTTTCATTTGTTCGCTACGTCGGTACCAAACAGTGAATAATGTTCAAAAAAAATTTCGCACTCCTAATTACAAGTAATATTTTGCCTGTTGTGACAGATCTGCACTCGGGTAGGCCAGAGCTTCGAGGGCGAAGAGAGAGGAAGCGTGTTCCACCCCCGCCTCATTCACATGCAAATAACGGTGAAGACAGGCACACGAGTGATGCATGGGGTGTGGAGAAGGGACTGGGGAATGACGTGTGGTTGTTTGTACGTACGTGTGTCGAGTGTGTGTGTGTACCCCCTTCCCTTGTATACTCCTGCGTGATTAACCACGTGTGGGTGGAGGGGGTGGGGCTGGAAGTGTCTGCGTGCTGCGTGATGGTTCCACATTTCACACGCAGGCGTCGTATTCTCGTCTGCGATAGCGTCCTACAAAATACCTCCTAGCACGCGACGCCTGGTCCGTTCAACGGACACAGAGACGTACTGGCCGTCCCGCAGACATTCGGCTCCACCTAGCCGCGCCGGTCTCCGTAGCACAGTCGGTTAGAAGCCGGTCTGCGGTGAGAGAGGTCCTGTGTTCCAATCCCAGCTCGGGCTTAGCTGTTGTGTCCCCCTTCACCTCACTTCATCCTCTTCGGCTCTAAGGGGCTTGTTCCTTAGTTGTTTTTTCAAGACTGGTGCCAATAACTCAAATATTTTTTAACGAAAAGCTTTGAAAAAATGTGAGACAATGTCCAGTCATACGATGCACAATACCGTGAAAGCGTTTTATTAAATTAATGTACTTACAATTCGCCAGCGAAATATATATATATATATATATATATATATATATATATATATATATATATATATATATAGCTTCATTTTGGTTTATTTCCACGACAAAAAAAAGTGGTGCTCAGGGTGAAAAATCTAAAAATCTGTTCAGTACATTACTACAAAAAATTTAGCTACAAATTATGACATATTAGTGATAAAACTGTCGAGCAAAATTTTGAAATGAGTATTAAGTAGCAATAAAAAACATATTTTCCAAATCACTGTACAACTAAGGAACAAGCCCACAAGAGTACATATTGATTTATTTATTTTCGTTTCAAGACCGAAAATTCCACAAATTCCACAATGTAAACATAACTATTAATCTTACCTTTCAGTTTACGTATAAGATATGAACTAGGAACTCATAATTGACTGAAAATTTATATCTTCGTCTTTTTATCAAATTTAACAATATTTGTCATAAATTTTATAAAAAATACATAAATATGAGTTCCTAAATTACTTCTAAAACGTCTACTGAAAGGAAGATAAAATACTATGTTTCCATTGTCGTACTTTTGGAATTTTCGGTCGTGAAATAAAAACAGGCCAGGAAAACCAATATATCAACACGCATGAGGAAAATTGATTTTTAAAACCTCGTTGTTAAAGGGCCGTGAAACTTCCTTACCTGACGTCTACCAAGCCGCACTCGGCCAAACATTTGAGGAGGAAACTTACAATACCATTCATGCCCACAAAAATACGAAAATAAAGTTAACAGTATTTTTTATTTTAAGTCATGATCCATCATTTCTACTGCTTGTTCGGTTATTTATTTTCTTTATTCTTAAACCGGAGCAGATATCGAAAAACTGTTGTAGACTTTTGTTAAAAATGGTTTCTACCGTCCCATCTGATTTTTATTTAGATAAGAGTTTCCTTAATTACATAGTTAACTGAAACCATTATGTAATATGCTTTCAAAAAATTGTTTAAGATGGTATACACACTCTTTTAAACTAAACTATGCAACAGTTTTTTTATATCTTCTCTCGTATCGTAAAAGTAGTAGAAATGATGGCTTGCGGCTCTAAGGCTGGTAAATTACACAGGAATATAAGTCTGATTCAGTTATAAGAATATCGGTCCCATTTAAAAATCATGCGAAAATTTGTGTTTTTATTCAAAACCAAACATGTTGTTTCCAACTGTACACCTGTTTAAGAACAAGGGTACATCAGTTGCTATTTTTTTATAGTGTAGAGTTACGAAAAATTGTTTATGACAAGCTTACTAAACTTTACCAATATTAATTTAGAACTAGACATGACCACGTTTTTCTGATATTGTATCATACTAAATATAATATAAATATGTGTCACATAGTAATAACCATGAAATCACAGAATACCCTTCAGCAATCAAACAGTCGTATTTAATTTTAGTTAGTATAGCAACCTACCAGTTTTTTCGTTTTCCTCCACTCTAAATTTTAATCAGAAAAATTTTTACAGTTTCAATAAGTTGCAAGGTTTTTCACTGGCTAATATATTGTTTTGTCAGTGTTGACTGATAAAAATGAAATATCACTGACTGGGTAACTGATTGAATAAGTAAGTATAATTCACTATTCAATCAATACGAATTCTGATAGCCTATCTAATTTGCAGTTTGAAAAGTACAGTTTAAATCACTAACGAAATTGTCACTTCAACAATTTCACCTGATCTACGCCTACATTTAATAAACTTCACACCACCGATTCCGAAGCAAGCTTGCTATTAAATTAAGTTACACTTTTTTATACTTAGGTAAGAACAATATTCTCAGTACTTTTTCAATTAATGAAAATACCTGATTTAGTTTTCGAGTTTATTCGCTGATACAATCTGTAGTCTTCCACTATCTCCCGATGAAGCAGATTCAACAATTTGAATCTGTGGAGAATCACTGGGAAACAGAGAATATTCACAGTTTCCAGTTTATAGTGTGCAAAATTGGATACGGTAAACATATCTGGTATCGAATGTTTGCTTTTGATTTGTACTGTACTTTCATAAAAAAATGTTTGTAGCATTTTTGTCTTTTGTGATAAGCCTGACGGCTTAAGACCATGTCCGGTAATATTACACTCATTTTGAAAATATTATTTTTAAAGCAACATAATTATCAGATCAAAGAATCCCTGTAAGTTTTGTCACAAATATATCAAAATTTGTTCCACATTTCTTTCTGTTGCAATAAGCTTCATAGTATTTCCAGAAATTTGCTTCCAATATATTACTATTATTTTTAAGTAAAAAAAGTCAATATCAAGCCAAATATGCATTTTTTTTTCGGACAAACGATGCATTTTTTTGCAAAACATCTGCATGGTACTGTGCGCGGTGTTACTGCTTTTAGTCTTGAACTTTTTCAAAGCATTTCGTTAAAAAAAAAAATGTTATTTGCATCAAAGTGAAAAAAAAAAAAAAAAACTATCATGCTCTTAAGACTCGAAACGAGAATCTAGCGTAAATAAATAAAATACCAGAAGTGATATCGTAATTGATGGCTTAATTTAATTCTAAGATTCCTGTCGGATAAAGGAACTATGTTCTGTACAGCTTCAGTAGAGTTGCATAGTTACAGACATGAACATTACAGAAACGGTTTTCTAGTGTGGTTTACATATATTCTCCATGAACGACCAATAATAATGCATCCCAGCAAACACTATCCTCCTAATCGAATTGAGTGTTTTTGATAAACTTAGATTAAACTGCGAATGTACACTAAGAGATAAGTGTAAGTTTAAACAAAATTTTCTTGGCGCGACCAAAATATATGTTTGTTTATGGCGAAGTAATTTTTTTTGTTTGCTTGAACAAAATAAATATCTTATTTTTTTATTTTGTTGCCAATTGTAATTTGATCAGTACAGCTGTTCATGGACATTTGTTTCGAGCCATTAAAATACAAGTGGTAGCACCTATAATCTAACACGGGAACTTTCGAGTTGAAGCTCGCTGGTTACCATACACGACCAAGACTGGACTACGAAGATTGAGAATATGAAAAATGATAAAGGATATATGGCAAGTAAATTGCATTACGTTTACGCAGATGAGTACTAACAAAATTTTCGTTCTTATTTTTTTTTTTTTTTTTTGTTTTACATAGAGATTGTTTGTACCGGAATGAAGCATTATTAAATACAATTACAAATATAGCTATAATTTTAAACTGTAACAGAAATAACAACATAAGACTCGAGTTGTAATAACAAACTACGGAGTGTACACACATAACGGTTTTGTTGGCTTAACAAAATGTACATTCGTACACTTCCACTTCCAAACAAATAATCACATTTGTGTTTACCAAATATTTTATTTTAAAACTACACCTCTGGTTGGGTAACAAAATCAGGTATGTTGCTTTTGGTATATGGTCCTGGTAAAATTATATTTTGTTACTTTAAGTAAATATTTATTTCGCCATATTCAAACAAATATTTGGTAAAAACGTTTTTCAGTGGAGTGAAAAGTGCACGTGTTAAAATACTAGTTAACCTTAAAAGGAACTTGTTAGAATTTGGTCGTGACAAAATTACATTGCTATTTAGCAATGGTGCATGGGTTTTGATGTGCGTAAGCTGATCTTTATTGTAACTGTTTTCAAAGCCATTCCATTCCAATATTCGACGTACAAATCCCAAATCCCACAGTTGCGCAAGGCTATCGCAATACATTTTCTTCCTACGTAGCCTAATTACTATACACTGATGTTCGGAGGCTGGATTTTCAAGCAAGTATCGTGAAATTCGTATCTCTCGCATCCTCACGGACTCGCATACAAATCCTCGCAGATTTTTTTTTGAGAGAGTAAAAAAAAAAAAAAAAATACGCTCGGCGCAGAGCACTCAAACGTAAATAACACTTTTGATTACAATCGGCGCGAGCTTACCGCGAAGTGTTGCGACTCTTTGACTGCGCTTTGCCGGCAGCACCGGGACGCTGGGATCGTGTAAAGCAGGCTTTCGGCCCTGCAGGGAGATTTGGGAGCGCGCAGGGATAGACCGTTATCGCGGATTTCTGGCCCTTCCCCCTCTTATCGCCGTGAATACTGCAGGCTATGAATACTGGACCCTGGAGTAAATTGAAATTGCCGACTGGGAAGCCGTAGGTAGAACGGGCGAATCAGGGACGAGTCCATTTGAGAGGAGAAGGGGGCTGAACGTGTGGAGGGGTGGACTTCAAATGGAATGGCGGTTGGCTGCTGCGAATGCTAGGAGGGTGAAGTTAAATCGCGAGGGATGGCCAGAAAGAGAATGGATGGATGGGCATTATTTGCCTATGGATGAGTTTCGAATTGGTTAAGATCCGCACTGGGAGAAAAAACACGCTGCACATTCGCTACACTGTAGGTACTTACCGACGCCGCTGCTACTAGCTGTTCAGAAAACATTGTCTTGTCGGAACAGGCTTGGCTGTAGTTACGGGTTTTTCTATGCAGATCTTCCCATAGTGTTATAGTTTCTAGGAATATTTCGTGATATCCACGTTCCGTACACAAATTAATGAGGTAGAGGTCAACTCCCAATACCTTAGCCAGTTCAGACCAGAATCAGTAAAACGGGAAAAAATTGATTTGCTGGATATCATGGCACATGTAATTTCAGCAGCTGTTTCACTGTATAAATGTTTGTATCCACTGAGCCTAATTATAAGACTGGCATGCCAGCTACCAGTTTCTTATTTAAAGGAATTTAAATACTAGTAGGCCTACACCACTGAGTTGTGTCTTTGGCCAAGGCCATGAGCGTTGGCGTTCTGAATTAATTGTTTCTGCACAGCTTTAACATAAGAAACACACAATGAGAAATGTTAGAACCAAAGTAGTGCTATTATAAATTATGCCATCTGGTTAGATAAAACATTTATTCTAAAAGGGACAGTAATAATAGAAATTCAGCAATTCTGTCGCTGTCTGTGATAATATTCTGCATTTTACATACACACTTTGTCGTAACTTACTCTGTACGTACCTGCTATAGTACAGACATTATCATTTTGCATAAAAACTTAGTACCATGTAAATAAACCAACAGAAATTCTGCACTGACGATATCATAATTTGGTTAGTGTAATACTTTTACAAATTACGGAAAATATTATGTTAGGCCTATCAATAGCACAAAAACTAAAATTAATTTAAATGCTTCGTCGGATAAGGAAAAACTAATTAACTGCATAATTTCTGTCCACTTGTTGATATAATTTATTCATTACCCTAGTCTGTCGCTAGAATTGAAAATTTCTGTTCCCAATATCTACTTTTTAATTTTAATGTCAACCCTACAGCATGCCTTTATTCTATGAGCAAACATTTCAAGTTTACAGTCGCTTAATTCACATAATATACGAAAGTGCACGCAACACAGCAAGTTTACAAATGCACAATTGTGAACTTAGATTTTAAAAAATGCTTTGGTACAGTTTTACAGTGTGAGTGTTCTACATTTATGCTATAACGACAATAAAGGGGACCAAATCAAGAAACCAATACAAAATGTTTTGCCATGTGATTCGCTGCTGTTTCGTTGTATGCTGAATTGTAGACATTACAATCAAGAGAAGATACTCTAGAGGTTGAAAATCTTTCTATCTTGGCTCAAAATGAAATACGAGAGCATTTAAACATAATTTTAAATATACGTTATATAATTTTGTGGGTATAATTTCTGATACTGATACCATGTGAGAGTATATAATTAAGGTTATAACTCTCCGAAAACTATTTATTAATTTAAGAAACAATTTCAAAATTTTAGTCCCGTGTGTGTGTGTGTCTATTACGCCAAAAATTAATATTTTGTGTAGCCAGAAAACTTCCTAACTATGCCGAGTAGTTGGTGTTTTGCGCCTAGTTATGAATTTTAAATAAGATTATGAAAGTTAAGTATTTTTTATAATTGTGTCCTGCACGAATTCTGTTAAACGCACCTTCCTGACTTCATTCTTAAACTGATGCAAAATTAGTTTTAATTTCTGGCGATTTTATTCACTTCTCATTAATTTTCAAGAAAAACACATATTAAAATACAAATGCCATTTGTTACCCTTTCGAAAAATCTCATTTTCAACCTACAAAAATTTAGTGGTCTTTTTCAAAGAATCAAAGTCACTAACGAGACTGTGTTTAAAAACGAACCTATATTACGTAATTAACCAATGATAGAAGGCTCAGTTTTAAAGATGACTTCAGCTTGCCAACTCCATATTTTGATATCAATCACTGTTTCAAAGGTTTGCCGACCATCTTCGGCCTACAATAAAACTACGGATATTACCGTTTGTACTATTCCGGTAAGTATGAGATAATTACTTAATTTCTTGTTATTAAGTTGACAGCGAGGTTATTATGAGACCGAATGATTGTCATAAATGGGGTATATTGTGTAGGAATAGGCCACCACCGACTTTGAGGAAACAGGTCCTAAATGATTTGGGAAAACCATATAAAACTGAAATCTGTATGGCTGGATCCGGAATCAAACTCGGGGCCTCACGAACGAGGAAACTTAGTCACTTTACTCTGGTTGAAGTCTTACGCACACCACAGAATAGCACATGTGAACAACACAAGAACACGTAAGAAACATTAGGCTATATATTGAGACCTGACAAATTCACGTTTTTTTTTGTACACAAGCTATAATTCCAGTAAAGGTAGACTTGCGTCACATCCACGTTTGGCTCTTGACATATCTGACACATCTTAGAGTATGTTGCGTGACAAATAAAGAAGCAAATTAACACAGCTCCAATCATGAGGTATGACTGTATCAACGAATAGACAATGTGCAGATGCTGTCAGCTTGAAAACGCAGATGTTCTTGGAGGTTAATCTAGAGGCTAGAGAACGAGCGAAATTTTCCGGCCAATACAAACAGTTCTCCACTTTTATACATAATGGATTGATTATGGATTTGACGAAAATGCGCCAACGCTATTTCAAATCTGTATTCAGAGATTCATTCATATCTTCACCGAAAATATTGTTGGGAAATATTCACAATCCTTTCTATAAAAAAAAAAACTAAGTCTACCTTTATTTATATGCAGCTGATGTTATTTTGTTATTTACTCAGTAATTAATCCGATGAACTGTTCTTCTAAAGTAAAATAAAAATGTCTATTTTACTATTTATGTCACAGATAAAATTTAACAAAAGATAGATAGGCTGCAACAGCATAATTCACTAGCATTAATTATCGCCGAGCTCAATGGAGATAAAAGACTGGAAAAAGTACCACTCATGAACGTGGTAGGGAATGAGGCGTTGGGCGAGGGGAGGGTTGGGGAGGGGGATGAGGAATTTAGGGTTACGGACATTTATTCAACCCGGAGTCGTCCGCGAAACAGGCATTAACTCCGGGCGACCGGAACCGGCCCTCATGTTTTTGCAACGGGCACGCACAGGGCTCCCCCCCCCCCTCCATCAACACAATTGCCTCATCTCTCTCTCTCCAGGCCGCTTGCGCAAAACGTTCTCACGCGATGATAAAAAAAATTTCCCTGAATCGTAAAAACAAATCCTCTCTTCCGTATTACCCGACGCGCTGCATAAAACATGGCGTGTATTAGGTATGCCAGGAGGCCTATGCAGAACACCGATAACATTAAGCGCGCCCGCGAGCAAAAGTGGCTTACGTCCTGCGAGCTGCAGCATTGGGGCTTGTGACGGGACGGACTTTTCCAGCTCTCAATCAGGAAAAAAATGTTTGTGAAATATAAACAGTCCTCTTCTTTCATACATAATGTATACTTGAAAAAGTGTATTCAAGTCCAATGTATGAAAATTTTACACGTTATGAAAAGAGTTCTGTTATAGAAAAAAACAGAACGGTTAGTCAATAGGCTCTAACTAAAGATTATAGTTAGTTTTATATTTGTAAGTTACACGTAGGTATATTATATCCATAATTGTTTGATTCGTTCATTAAAAAATAGTGATCTAAACACTTCTGCATGGTACTCATACGGCGAATCGTATTCAGAACATTATGGGTCGATTGCAGAGTCAAGTGAGAAAATTCTTGAGGTAATGGTTAAAATAAGGAGAACTTAAGTAAAAACCAAGAATTTTTCGTTTAAATTTTTCAGTCAGAAAATTGAAACATCTCAGTTGAGGTGGAGTGATACCACAATATTTGTGTGAAAAATAATTTCCCTTCATGCATCGACTTGCAAATGTAGCTACAATGAATATTATTTTTCATTAATTGTGTACAAAACTTACACGATAGCGAAAGCGAAATTTATATTTAGTGTTTCGCATACTCTAAAGCTGAAAAAATGCAAAACAAAAATGTTAAAGTAATATGTCGATTTTGTTTATAAAATGGTATCGTAACCATTTTTTCAAAACAAAAGTGATATTCAAATTACGGCATTGATTTAATGAAAAATGTACAACGAATATAAATTATGTTGTAGATGCTAGTGTAGCCTTTCATTTACGCTATGGTTACTGTATGTTCCGCCTCCAAAATATTACCACTAAATTCAAAATAAGAATATTACTTTCTTCCATGTGGCAATCTAACCTATATTTACGGCCGCCATGATGGATTTGCAGCCTGAGAAAATTTTAAGGAAGGTCTGAGGACACCTTAAGAATTCCTGAGTTCTTCCTTAGATTTCACTCACTTTTCGTCTCTGCAATGAAAACTTCTCATGTTTCACTCAGCGAGGCCCTAGGTTTTCTCAATATGACTGTACAAATCGGCCCTATATATGTTTGGTAGCGTTGAATTTCTGGGAAATTTAATTTTAAAAATGGTTTTGTTAGTTAATCTTTGAAACTCTTTATCCATCGTATGAAAGTAGAATTACGGGTACTTACGAATGATATAAGAAAATCCGAAACATATGAACGTGGGATATATAAAACCAAAGAGCTACTTTTGAGCGCTTGATGATGTTGAACTCTAGTGCAAGGATACGCCTGTGACTTTGAGTACGAACTCGCCTGGGGTGTTGCGATATGTACCGAGTGCTAAAAAAACACGTACCGCAAATACTGAGTACAAACCCTTTTGAGGGGCGTGTTTCGTTGAGTTTCTGCGGAGTCGTGATGTTAACAAAGTTCTATGACGTCAAAGGAATATTTGTGCTAGTATTTAGCTAATGGGTCTTGGAAATGTGATTTCTCATTATGGTTGTTGTCCCTTTACTACCATTTTTGGACTCTTGGAGACTTCTGTGCTAAAAAAAAATACATATATTTTACATATATGCTGATATTTTGTTTAAAAATAGTTGTAACGTTGGCCATAACAACGATTATTGAATTCTTGGAGAATTCTAGTTTTACTGAGGAAGATTATTTTACACGTCTACATATTTTTCACGAAACAAAATGTAGTGTTTACCAATAGCAGTGAGTGTTTTTGTTCCAACAAAAATATTTCATCATTCTACGTAAAGTTGTTCAGTAAACTTCACTTAAGTATATTATATAAGTACAAGATACGACTTTAAATATAGTCTTATAATCACCGTTACGTTTTTATTTTTGAAATACCGGCCACTGGCACCATTCGATACGTGAAAGCTGGATTTCGATTCCTCTTAGCCTCCATTACTTAAATGAATCATTTAACTCACATATTTATGCTTGGGGATAATTAAAAGCGCAGAGCTGTGTTCTCAGTAATATTGTTGTACATATTTTGAATCAAATAATATAATTATTCCACAAAATTAAAAATTAATATTGTTTTTAAGTAAATGTTTGCTGCTAACGTATTTTGTACCAGCGGCCAATTTTCTCGTGGAATATACTGTGATGTGGAAGCGGTGTCCATGGTATACGACAAGCGTACGTACTCAAGATTTGCGTTTGCTACCGCTGCTACGTTATATTACATTATACATTATTGGGCCCAATATATATGTTGTAATATTTAATTTTATGCTACCTTTCAGCATACTGTAGTCTTTATAAGCACGAGTCTTACATGTGATGGCACGTACAAATTAATTCCTAAACTGACACAAAAATATTTATCAGTAAGTAATACCTGCAATAAAATGACTTAAAATGTAATCTGAAGGGCCTATATTTACCTTATTTTGTGACTTTACTTGAGAACTCCTCCCGAGTGAGGTGGCCCAACGGTAGCACGTTGGACTCACATTCGCGAGGACCCGATTAGATCCCCGGCTCTCCTAATTTGGGTTTTCCAAGGTTTCTGAAGTCGCTCTAGATGAATTCTGAGATTGTTTTAAGGTGTTCAATTACGATAAAACCGTAATTTTTTATTTTTATGAAATAGTGTTAGTTTTGCAGACGATACTTGTGAGTACATTTTACTCTTACGAAACAATTTTAGCTCTCAATATTTTCTCATAACTGGGTTTCAGAGTCAGAATTTGCTTGTTTCGCTGCCATGCAAATAGTGAGAACCAACTCACCAACTTAAACAAAATAATTCTCTGTGAACCTACATTCCATGAGTTAATGCAACAAAACATAAAAAAAAATACACAACGTAATATTTTGAATTTTAAAAAATCACAAAAGTACAGAAAATAGTTGCAAATTCAGCAATTTTTTTTTAAATACGAAAACAGTTCACGAAATTAATTCAAATGTTTCATTACGTAGCCTATATCATGCTATTTCACTGTGAATTATTTCACGTACGTAAGTTAATTGGTTTTCACTATTTGCATGGCAGCAGAACAAACAAATTTTAACTTTGACGCATTACGTAGCCTATATCATGCTATTTCACCGTGAATTATTTCACGTACGTAAGTTAATTGGTTTTCACTATTTGCATGGCAGCAGAACAAACAAATGTTAACTTTGACGCTCGTTGTGAGAAAACAACACCAGCTAAAATTGTTTCGTAAGAGGAAACTGCACTCAGAAGTATCGTCTACAAAACCAGCATTATTTCATATAAATATAAAATTATGACTTTATCGCACTTGAACACCCTAAACAAAGGGCCATGGCCGACTCCTCTCCCAGCTCCTGTCATTGAACTAAATTGTATGTCACCGTCTCTAATGAGCTCGTGTCACATATACTGATGTCTTTTACTTAATTCCTTCCTAATTAAAATTTTGGCAAGATTAAATTGAAAGCATTTCAATGGGGACGAAGATTATTACTTTACCTTTCATTACGTACATTGTATTTGAAAAATTAAAGTGTATCTATGAAATATTTTAGCTAATTTAAATTTTGAGACAAAAATCCCCTTTCACCAAATAACAAACACTAAATTACTCCCAGTACCGATTTAATTCTATAATACGCACCTAGTAGTAAAATTTAAGTATTATATAAGGAAACATTGCAAGTTTTTCGCTATATCATTCATTTATTAAACGAAAATGATTATTGTAACTGAAGAGGAGACTCTGCCAATCTAGAACGCCTTGCTTGCAAGCCGATGATACTTGTGCCCTTGTTGCCTTGTTTCCCACGCCGACATTGCCATACCTCCCCGCCAAACACTACGAGACTGAAGGTATAAAACTCTGGCGGAAGTTTTCGACGTTGCATTTAATCCACGACCAATGCCACGCTGTTATCCGCTGCACATGCAAGCCAGCCTATCGCGGTAGCCGGAACCTCGAACACCTTTTTTACGACGTGCATTTGTTTACTATGCACTGTTTAGAATACTCGTTTACTGAAGGTTCAACAGACGTGGGAGTTTTGATCCCAATATGCATATTTATAAAACATAAAAAGGTCAGGAGTTCCACATATGTCTGCAAATAAATATTCAGCTTTGATGTTAGATAAAACTAAATTGTTATGATAGCTGCAGGTTTTAAAAACAGAGGACAGTAACATGTTTAGAAGAGCTACAATATGGCTCTGAATAACGGTTAAAGTTCTTTATTACGTTGTAGGTGTCGCGAAAACGATTAAAATTATACGGTACACAGTCGCAGAGGCTGGGAATTATCCGTGTAAAGACCCACATGTTGTGGTCTTCGAGGGGCTTCGAGGGGGCAGCCTGCGTAAAATTAGCAACAAATCGCTGTAGTGACGTCAGATAACGCGTCAAAGTTACGAGCTAATAGTCCGAGGGGAGGGGAATGGCAGCGGAGGTGTATCGGTCGAATCGCTCCAAGAAGATTCCGATTCGATGTCTGGTGTCACTCCCAGGATCTCACATATAGGACTCGTATGTTGTGATATCGAAGGTAGACGAGATATCAAGAAAAATTGTAGTTTCTTCTGTCAATTCATTCCTGGCCAACTCAACTATAACCCTCACTGTTTCTCACAGTTGTTGCTATTATTTTAACGCAGATTGCGACCTCAAAGACCACAAATTGTGTGTCAATTTACGGTTTCTTCCAAGTTTCTGCGACCCTAAGTGTAAAGCATCATTTTATTCGTCTTCGCGTCCACTACTACGTGGAGAAGAGCTTTGAACACTATTCAAGGACATTCTGTAGTACTGTGATCGACATTAAACAATATGGCAAACAATACATAACGTTTCGACTAATGCTAGGTCATTACAGACGGAACAAATTGGCTCGGACAGATGAGGAAGGAATCGGCCAAGGCGTATAGTAAGCAACCATCCCAGCATTAGCTTGTAATTGAGGAGTGATTGTGGGAAACGATATGTGATAGAAAATCACATTTTGAGGTTTTCCATTGAAATAATTATATGTCCTGTTCCTAATACCGTAGGAAGTGATACGAGTGCCAATAATGCATTGTTCAGCTCAAACAAACATCTGTAGAATGCAATTGGTGTAACTTCAAAACTGTTGACATTGAGAGTGATACAAGTGCCATTTGAAATAACATTTTTCTAAAATTTTTCTGTAACAGTTGTTTTCACACATACAATCCTGTTAATAAATGTAGCACAGCATTCGAATTACAAAATTATTTCTGACAGCCTTTTTTCTTATTTTTTTTTCATTTCCTGAAAATTAACTACTTGGCACTTATATCGTTTCCCACGAACACTCCTCGAGTAAAACTATGAAAACCACGAACCACGATTTGAATACGAGTCTTTTGACCGCGAACACAGGGATTTACTGCACCACCTGCGAACAGAACTCGAAAACACTGCGGTAACTGACCTATCACGATGACGTATCAACAGGGACGCTACGGCATCACAACGTTATCTAAGGTACGCGATGTAGGCACGCTGTAGGTGATTCGCGATAAACTCAACACATTAAAATCTAATATACGAATTAAAATAATAACCAATGAATGAAAAATACGTTACTACATTAATTCAGCAGTAACGATGGCTGTCTCACTCATTGCACGGTGTGTATATGTGTGTGTTTTGAATTAATATCAAACCAAATCAATTTGTTAGTATTTCATACGTTTGACACATTTTGTAAGATCTAATTTATATCTCCACCGAATACGCTATTTAACTTACCACGATTGAACAAAAATATCGATTGTTTTATATTTCCATCCGCCTGCTTAGCGATATGGAACTAAACCCCACCCGAGTATCATTTCGACTTTGTTGTTCAGTAAAAGCGTTGTAGAAATTTCAACTTGAAGGCGAAGAAATCCACCGAAGGTATTGCGCTACTTATGATAAATTTTTCTTTCTTTTTATGGATGGAGATCGTTGCTGTACACGGAGTACTTGCCATGGATTTTAAGGTCTTATTGTTTTTGATTAAGTATATTTTATTAGTTGTAAAGACTGAGCTGATCTTAAATCAATTTAGAGTTTCTTTTGTCGTAGAAAAATTTATTTAGCCACACTATTTACTCGCAAATTAAACAGAATAGTTTGTTCCTTGAGCTGATCTTAAATCAATTTAGAGGTTTTTTTTGTCGTAGAAAAATTTATTTAACCACACTATTTTCTCGCAAATTAAACATAATAGTTTATTCCTCGGCATTTTCACAAAAAAATTGTTGTATCAAAAATACAGTTTTTTTAAATCCCTTCACCTTTCGTGTTGAGGATTATTTTATGACTTGCAATAATGAACACTGTCGTGCATACTGTCATATTTAATTTCTTACTTCAGTTTGCAAAGCTGAAGGCGTAATATTTCAACGCAGCCATGTCGGAAAACGACTTAGTTAATGATCTGTTTAGTATGCGAATCATTGCCAACAACATTATAGCAAAGTTAAGGCTTTACGCCAGTATGGATGCAAATACTTCCAAGGGTTTTATTTTTAAATATAAGATGCATAAGGTATTTAGTGTAAGGTAACTCGGTGAAGATGCCAGCCGTACATGTTTTATACGGTTTGTTAATTATTAATTAAACTTAAAAAAACATACAACTCATTTCTAGCTAACCCTTTACGTCCAATGTAAAACATGTCATATGTTAACATTTTTCTGCACATTTATTCAAGCATTCGGCTTTTAAATTCCTTAAGAGGGCATGGCATATTATTTTGCGCTAAAATCATCAGTTTAAAACTGCAGGTTTCTTAAAGTCAATTTGCAAAAAAAAAAAAAAAACAGCAAACTTAGACAATAGTTTCTGCCGACATTCTATGCAATAATGTTTCTCAAGTAACGTATTAAAGAACAATCTTTGACGTCTAACTGCAGCAGAACAGATCACACTTAACAAATTCTTAACTTTGGGTATAAGTTTGTTCGTAAGGTAGGCAAATATATTTATCTAGGGTTGTTGTTTTGTAAGTTTTCCATATTACCTTTCAAAAACGTGGAAAATTAAAATGGTGTTTATAGTGTTGATTTATATACCACGGGTTGTTAAGACCGTGCTCTTTAGTTAATACTGTTTTTGCGATAGTTATTTTTTTAAGCTTAAACGAGAGCAGATAGGTTATCAAAAATCTGTTTGGTAGGTTTGTTCAAAACGGGGTTTGACGTGCATTTATTCAAAGCAATAATTTATATATGGTTTCAACTAAAAAGTCAATTAACCATGATTTCGTTAGTTATATAATTCGCTAATAACCATAGGTTTTACTACATTGGAAGAATATGGCAGCATGGAGAAGACGATTTTAAACAAAACTGCCAGAAAGATTTTTATATCCGCTTTTATTTAGGCGTAAAAAATTAATATCGCTAAAAAAGTAGAAAAATATTGAGCTTTGCATTCCAGCCGTAGTTACCTTAATTGTTAGATTGCCCAAAGAACCGGTAGAAGGTGGACTTGGCCGGCTGTGCAGCAGAAAGTGTAGAAGAGAACTCAAGGGGCTCCGTGAAATACTCCTCATGTTTATTGAGACTGGACAAACATCGGCTCAGATCTGGCTGAATGTTAGGGCCTTCCCCGACCCTCTCGGCGGGCGCAGCTACTTTGCCCCTCAGGCCAGCCGCGGAAAATGTTCCGTCCGGTTAAATCTGACGGAACATGGGGGTAATTGGAATAGTTCGGAACAGCACAGAGCTCTGTCCTTCTGGACTGCTCCCCGCTTCATTTCAGCCGTGCCCCGGGGGTACCAACCCCCTTGCCTCAGCCTGCTACATCCCTTCTACCACACAGACCGCGACATCTTACACGGCGACGTCGAGGGAGGAACAAACCAGCCGGCGAGCATTAAAGACACGCCCTTGTCTCCTGGTTTAACGTCCGAGTTTCCTCAACCTGCTGGGATTACGTCTCGTCTGTCCTTCTCGCTCGTGTATCCCTAGCTCCGTGGCTTTGTAACGCCAACTTCTATATTACGTAAATCCCTCCCTCCACATTCTCTCTCCCTCTCTGTGTCTGCCATACCTCTACTCTTTCTCTTTGTAATCCCCCCTACCCCCGCGAGCGATCTACCCATGAGCGAGCGCACAGTCGGATGATGTACGCGCTTGTCCGCGCCTCGCTTTTTCAAGCGCGGACCGGAGCGATCATCTCGGATTACGATTGATGCCGGCGTGGAGAGTGCACGCTGGACCGTAATCGATTGTTTTGCACGTCGATTAGTGTCGCGAACGAACTGTCGAGCGCTAGGTCGAATCGCCCCTGCCGGCCCGTCAGTTTGTCGTAGAGTTTAGCATCCTTCTATTTTAATAGGGTGATAGCTCAAACTTACATAATAAAATGTTAAATTTACTTTCGACGACCAAAACATACCGAATATGAACAACTAATTTGTTGACCTCTCCTATGGTGACAATTTCCTAGCTAATGTGTTTTTCTTTTTGTATTTACAATTACAGTTTTCCCAAAATGGGTTATCAAAATACCAATTTTTATTGTTCTCTGATTTCACCGAAATAAAACCATACAAACTAACTTTAATAAGTCAACTCTTATATGTGTGTATGCTGTACAGTTAATTACTGTACAACTGGAAAACCACTCGTATAAAATACAATATCAAGACATATTGCCGCTGTTATTATTATTTTTTAAGTTCTTGTACAAATACAAATCTTAAACGTAAATCGAGACAAAAACCTTGATTTTCGTTCATCGAATTACTGTTGCATACTTGTAAAATGGTTATTTCATAAGATAAATATATATATATATATATATATATATATATATATATTTAAATTTAATGAACATGATTTTCCTGATGAACACGGATCATATCGTCAATCATAAGTTATTTTCAGAGTCCGTAAAAATTTTTCCCTTGTTGCATCTTCCCTAAAATCCGTTGCTTTGATAACTGATATAGAACTTATGTTAATATATTTGTTATGTTAACGTATTTACCGGTGAACAAAAGCAACAATTATATACAGTTTTTAATTTATACAGTTAAAAAAAAAATCTCGTAAAAGCTGCAACCGAAAAAAAAAACACTGAAAAAAAATTTGTTGCACAATGTCTACGGTTGTTACATATACGACTACGACTCTAGTAATATTACTTTGTTATAATACAAACGCAGCCCACATATGCTAGTGTTATTACATCGCTAGAAGCATGACAATGTTCTACATCTCGTGCGGTGTATCACTCGACAACACGATCTCATGCACACAAACAATTGTTCCATTCATTACAAAGAGCTGCTACCCCACGAGATTCCCCACAACATCGACAACCTAGAATTATGCGCTGCCAACCCCTACAACCCTCCTCTCCAGGCCATACTTTGACCGCGTACAAAGCAACTCCCATCCTTTGAGGGACTCAAACATAATCCCTCCGGCTGCATGTCATTAGCGGAGGGTGAACAGGGGCCTTGAGACACGACTTCCAGGAGGGATTCAGGGTGTAAGGTGGAGACAATGCGAGTTAGCATAGCTCATGTACTTCCCCTCTCCCTTCGTTTTAACCACCACGATGTCTTAGCTGGAGGGTTGTGTGTTGAGAACTCAATAATTCAAACATAGCGAGCTCCGAGTCACGTCAGGTACTATCGTGACATCACTGCGTGGACCAGAATTGTCGGGGAAGGATGTTAGATAGTTTAATGTTTGTGGAAGGGGGAAATATGTCTGCTGACTTAGCGACAGCTTACAAGCACCCCTTCCTTGCGCGGTCGCAGGCTGACGTCGCACAAATGGGATCAGCCTCGAAGCTCATGACCGCCTCTCGAGCGTGATTCCCAGTTCTTAGGTGCGAGGTTATCTGCTATACTTGGAATACCCAGTACCATAGCCCGATCCCTACAGCCCGCATTCCAAGCGGACGGCCGACTCTGTAATCCCTGCGCACTTCTTGATGCTTCGAGTCGAGACTTTTCTTACATCGTATTTATTGTGCGTAGACAAAGACATTTAGAAATATTACCTGGCGTAGACCTTAAGAGAACATGTCCATGGTTTAATACTGAGTACGTTTACATACCCACGTCAGTCAATGTTAGCGGACAGCTACAGCCACTCAGGAGCAAGCCAGCTTGTGAATGGCCGATGAGAATAACCTATCAGGAAGCCCACTCTAGGGATGGTTGGCAACACTGGAGTTCATCAGCTATGTCATTTATTTCCACAGACTGTTAATACAGCCAGACTTAGAAATGTAAAGAAATGAGATGGGACTAAAAATATAATAATGAGGCGGGAGGGAAGGCATACGAGAGTTCGTTTAAAATATCCCGCACCCGCCTTGCTTAAGAAGCCCTAACCAATAGAGTCCTTCAGTTAATAACTGGGTTTCAAGCACTGATAACACAAGTGAAATACATACAAGGCTTATAGCAGTGCAGCTCTATCGCGCATCTGATAAACGTAGGCCAGAATTTGACTGTCGTCTTTCAATATAGTATGAAGAGAAATAAGATGAAACACCTTATTCAGGGCAAGTCGGTGAGTCCTCCCACATTGGGGGAGAATTTTAATACAAGGGCACACAGGATATCCAGTCAAATGCCAACAGCTTCGTTCTGCCGAACCAGGATTCTGCTACCCATACCAGTACGTAGGCCAGAATTTGACTGTCGTCTTTCAATATAGGTAGCTGTATATAGGACTGAATGAAACTTCATATTTTAGGACACACTATGTTTTTACTGATGTTCCAAAATTTAATCACTGTTAAAACTATAAAAGTATGTCATTATTAATTGAGACAGGCTTTATCTTATGACCTGCATGGTCACCCGTTGTCCGACCTTGTAATACTTTAGGGTAGTCTTCCTCGGTACCTTCCAAACGTGCGCGGTATTCAAAATTTGGCACACTATTGCTTCATTTAACTTATTATGAACAGAGACGCTAGAAAAATCATGAAAGTCATTCCTACCGACATAATTTCCGAAATACCGCATAGCTTACTGGGCTTATTAAGGCCACAGCTCCCAGTTTGTGCTGTTTATGTGAGTTTAATTTTAAAAGTACTGAAAGGGAGCAGATATCATAAAACCGTTACATAGAAATGTTGGAAATTGTTTCCACTACGTAGCCTAATTTTTCCAAAACTTAAGTTTCTATAATTTTCGCTAATAATCGACTTAATAAAACTTTCATAAAATCAATAATTAACCAAATTTATAATAAACTTATACTTTGAAAAGTTAGACTACATAGTACAAAACCACTTTCAATATTTATATGTAATGGTTTAACGATGTCTGCTTTTTTAAGGATTTAGAAAACGAAACATACTAAAATATCATAAATAGGGACCCATGAACGTAACATAAGTTAATATAATTGGATGGCGTTATCTAATGCCGTTTCGGTTTTTACAGACGAATCAGACGAATAGAAATATCTACTTGTGGCACACAAATATTCATATCGGCTCAGTAAAAAGGGGAATGTAAATTAATAAAAAATAAAGTCTAATGTGCACACACTGCAGAGAAACCTAGTAAACAGTTAACTTTATAATGGTTTACGTTAGAATTAAAGGCAGATGAAGTGTGAATAATGCACACTTTTATGTTTGTTTGAAGTAATGCTAGTTTTGTAGACGTTACTAGTGACTACAATATCTTCAAGAGAAAAATCGTTAGTACGTCTAGCATTCCCATAATGGAATGTCAAAGTCACAAATGGCATGTTACGAATAGATAAACCCAACAAACACCAACGGAATCAACAACATAAGATTTCACGGCTACATGCAAAATGTTCTTAAATAATAAATCTACTTATTTTCGTATTTTTTAAACTGCAGAAAATAAAGTATTTCGTTTGATTTTCAACATTTTTTAAAAATTCTGTACTAACTGAAAACATTTACGTAAGAGGATAAGGCAGTTACATATAACGTTTACATAACTACCGTAAAAATATAAAATTATGTATTTTTCACACTTGAACTACCTTAAGGCGGGCCGCGTGCACATATGCCAACGAGCGGTGTGCACATCTACAGCAGACATACGTTTGACGACTGCTTATCGAGTGAGAATGGTCTTTGCTTAGGAGTTGCATTCAAAGAAGGCTACTTGCGTGTAATTTCATCTCAGATTCTTCACTAATTTTAATGCTCTTTTTGACGAGGCCAACTGTGGCGAAAGTAGGTGTTTTTAATTCTCTTTTTAGGGGTGAAAAAATAAGCATGGAATATTTTAGAAGGTATAAGTGTGTAAAATACGCCTTTAAATTCAATGTACATATTAAAATGATACGCTCACCATTTAACGTCAAATGCACGGGAGCTATTGGCGAGAATACTGCACGTCAGTTCTATGACATAAGCCTAGAAGCTTGCTGTGTCGTGCTTCAATACTTTAAGTCGTCGTATGCGTGCAATACGTTCACGTAGGGTGGCTACCTTAAAGTCTCATAGGAAAGAAAAAAACAAAACTACAAAAATACGGCGCACCTATATTTACCAGTTCTGCGAGCTCATGTAGTTTTTAACGACTAGACCAGTGTCGTCCCCGTTTAACACCTCTAGTGAGTAAAAAAAGCATCAGACAAAGAATCCTCTTAGTTATGAGAGAGAGTTAGGTATGATGGAACGTTGGTGCTGCAGTGTTTATTAACCACATGGCTATTCTGAGTCACAAATTCCTAATTAACATATACACATTGTTTTAAGATAACTCTAGACTGTATAGACGGTAAGTCCTCAATAACAGGAGTGTCGTAACTATGAAACAACACGTTTGTGATTTGTTGGTAGAATCCCAAACGCCAAGAGAGATAATCACCCGGTCACTGGCCACGAACCAACGCTGAGCGTAAGACACTCAAACCAACTGGCTGTTACGACCCCCGGGTCAAACATCAGTAAGACATATTCACGGCAGTATAGAGGACGATCGGCTACTGTGGTAACTGCGAGTGACGTCAGGACGTTACTAACTATACAAGCGAGGCCGACCAGAGAGAGGGGTTCCCAGCGTGACCAAGTAAAAAGAAACATATTCCTCCCAACCAATCCTTTCTTCTAGCGTATCATGCCTCTAGTCACAAGATCCATACCTTCCTACTGGTCCAGTACATACTTTCTACCAATTAAATTGAATGCGATTACATATCCTAATCTGACGAAGGATTTTTACGGTGCCTATGCCAATCCCTCCTCTCCCTTCAGAAGTTAGAAACTAGTGATTATGTGAGGTAAACATGGCCTCAATTGCGGACATGTTTGCACAATCCTAGTAGTGCCACGATGCACGTGTCCTTGTTATGCATGTTTCCTGCATTTATAGGCATATGGGACTCAGCCCTGAGACACACCTAGGTCCAGTGGCGGATTCAGCATTGTTAGAAAAGGAGGGGAGGGGGGCTATAACTTAAAAAGTGTGTGTACATACACCCCTAGTCAAAAGCGAGGGTCCGGGGAAATTTCGATTTTAGAGATGCAAAATGGTGCCTTTTAAGAAGTTTACACACAACAAAATTTAATTACGTAAGTATGAAAATTTTAAAATAAATTATGTCTGTGACACTCTGGTGTCACTATTTTGTATTAGTATTTAAGTTTATGGTGCTATTATGGTATGTGAAGTGGATTACTATAACTATATAATATCTTGTTCATAGGTAAAACAGAGTGTTGGAGAGATATGGGTCTGTTTTGCATGTTCGTGAGTGAACGCACGCAATTCTGTGGTTTGTTTATCAAGTAAGTGTGTTGGCAACTTGAAAGACTCGTTTTTGAAAGCAGATGGAACTTCGGCGAAAGAACTTTTTGTGTGATTTATTTGTTTTAAACGCGTAAGTGTGTGGGGACTTATGCCCAGGGCGCTGCGATGTTTAGTTGGTGTTCTACTTTGGTTTTTGTGTGACGCGTCTGGACTCCTGTTGTTTGCACCGAGTCTATAGGAGGCCTGTACTATGACGTGAGCAAGAAGCGCTGTCAAAATACGACATGATGCGTCAACTGAACTGGACTAGGGTCCGAGCAAGGTAGCCTTTTCCAGGCTATAAAAGTGAAACTTGAATGTTTTGTTATGTTCCTGAAGGATGAGGAGTCCCAGATTTTAACCGGACGCATGGGTCAGCAATCCTTAGGGGTCAAACATGGTTATAGTGGAAATAAAGACTATAAGGTGTGTTTAACATGTGGAACTTTAAGCTGGAAATAGCTATTGTAGTTGGACCTTGTGTCTAATTTTTTTGGGTTGTTGAGAGCACTGGCCAATGAGAGTGAGGCAGTTTTTATCGTGCCTAAAGGCCATCGAGCCAGAGGGGTGAAAATCAGTCAGTTTTTAGTTGTTGGTGGCAGAGAGAACGACTTGAGCCCTGGTGGCAACCACTTGGGGAGTCAGCCGACGTTTACCGACATGTGTTTGTCGGCATTGCTGTACGCGAGTCGTGCAGTAAATTAGTGAATGTTACTTCGCGAGTGGATTTACTGTTTGCAGACGACATAAATGGAGTATTCGTGAATCGGCGAGGCGCTGTGTATGTGTATGGGAATCCTTCCTCTGATGCGGTCAAGAAGAGTGCGCCCACAACAAGGAATCTCCAGGAGGTGCTGCTAAGGGACATCATCGCGAGGTTTCCCCAGAAGCCCACCAGTGATCAGCTGCATTACGAGGCCAATGATTCATTTCAAGACAAGCAAATTGTATGTATTGGAATATTTTTTGACTATTGTTTGTTTGAGACTGTTCGGGCAGAGTGTAAATGTTGTTGACACCATGGCTAATGTACTGTTTATAGCGATGGTCCCATTGTTTCCTTACTATGTTGTCAATGAGTAAATTGGGACACAGTCACAATATCGTGCCTAATTAAGACTCTTTTCGACCCCACGAAATTAAGGGTGTCTGACCCCATCATCCAGAAACTAAATTGTCGAACATTTAGAGAACGGATTACTCTTGCCTTTTTGAATGCCAACAGGTTAAAATTCTGGGAGACTGGACGAAGCCGTCGGTAGCACGTGCGAAGAAAGAAGACAGGTTTATGGACGGGCTCACCCACACACTATGCAGGGAAAAGGACAAATGCATCAGGTCGTACACCACCAATATATGAGGGAAATGGTATTTAGGGAATGAATGTACAAGGGTATTTGTATTTGTATTTCAGGATTAGTAATCCAGTAAAGCAGATTGCAAATAGCAGAATTGTTTCTCAACTGTCGACGACTGTAGTAAATAACCTTTATGAACCACTTTTCGGCGTATCCAGTACACCGACCTTGCATTTACAATACAGCTATTTCCATCAGTAGTTATCATGAGGCCAATGTGTTATGGGGGTTGGAAGCAGACCCAGGGTTGGTTCTGAGGAACGAGCTTTGGGGACTGCTGCGAGCCCTAGTTCAACAACACATTGTGATTAAGTATAGCCTCATGTCTTAAAAAGTGAATAAATCTGACCTTAAAAGAGGGGGGGGGGGAACTCACGGGCCCCACTATAAATCCGCCACTGCCTAGGTACCATCCCTACTCCTGAGTCTCGTCTACTTAGTAGTTAGGCTACGCATAGAAAATTGTTGGTACAGTCAGCCATATATAAGTTTGTATATGGCGAAACAATGGTGTATTTGAGCCAACAAAATATTCGTTGACCGGACAAAATATAAAACGTGCCATATATCGACTTTGTTGGTATAACAAAATATATATTAAACTAGACTAAATCATCTTGCTGAGATAATTAAATCTATTCATGCAACCAAATATTTAGTTTATTCAAGGTTTACACGCTGGTTTTGCCAAATACAAACGTACATATGGTTGATTGTACCCAACCTTTTTCTCCGTGTAGTTAAAAAAATGGAGGAGTTCGCATTTCTGTAAATGGTGCCACTTCACGACGATGAACCTCCGTGCTGAGAGGGTCTGGCATGTGAGGGGCGTGGTCGCCGACGACGGCTTACGACAAGCGGCAAAGAGTTCTAACGGAAAAGAGGTCTTGGTGTCAGCTTCGTGCCCCGATATTCGTGCAGCTACAGTAGTGAGTTAACACGTCCCTTCTTCGGGTTTTTCTTCCTAGCTCTCCCTAGTTCTTACCAGTCACAGTCATTGTAGCTTAATTAATTTTCTTGTGTATCAATTGTTAATAAACGGCTGATAGTGTTCCAGTTGAATTAACTACCTTCAGTTGAGTTTCCCCTATATATGAGTGATTTAGAAACAAGAAAGAACAGAGGCTTTAATTATAAAAACACTAGGTAGGACACATTTTTTCATCAAAAAACCGATAGCTCTAACTACGGTTGTACCCGGTTTGTTGGTAACATAAATAATCGTTAGCTAACTATTTAGATAAAAAAAAAAACGGTATAATTTTAGTTCATAAAATTGGTTGCATTGTAAAATTAATATTCAATAAAAATGCGAGATGATGTAAATAAGTCTAGTGCATTTTAGTTTTATAAAGTACTTGAATCGAAAGCAGTAGAAATGCTAGATAACGGTATTAAATTCATTGTGCGAGGCTCGTTCAGAAAGCAGAAAGGGCGACGCTACGAAGAATACAAGAACGCCTGCTGAATTGTGTATCGAGGCGCGAAGGTATCAGTCCAGAACGGTCCCGCGCTGGTATAAAAAAAGGGGGGAAACCGTTGAAGAGGGGGCAGGGAGGCTCAATGGTACAATATAGTTAGAATTCTATCCGCTCTCTAAAACGTTTTGTGTGGGTGGCATCCAGGATAGGCCCAGGACCCATGGCTGGGCCCGGGGTCGCAGGCATCTTATACGTCTTCACGAGTATGTGTGTGTGTACCTTTTAGAAGGGAAAAATGGTTTCCTAACCCCCTGCTCCCCTAACCGAGGATGTGGCAGGCGCCCCTTCGCGCATACGTACGCAGCAAGGGTGGATGCCCCGTCGTTGGGAAAATCCAAGCACAAAAGAAAAATTGCTTTCCGATATCGAGTTCGCATTTCCAGCGACCAACACTGTGTTTTCGTACAGTTGCCGTCACTGCAGGGGGCACCGGTCATATGTTTCGGCACGCGCTGTTCCGAGTAAAATACACTGCGTGCGGCAGTAATGATTGCACTGTCGTCCTCATTTAATTACAGAGAGTATAATATTCTCAATTTATTCAACTGTGTTATTTTAGTGGCAAATTACCACTCCCTTCTAAAATGTTATGATTTCTAAAATTAAGAGTCAAGGAAAATTTAGAAATTATCTAACTGCATATAACTTTTTAAATAGGGTGATCGGTTTTAAACAGTCTTGAGTAAGTACAAACATTAAGGCTAGATGTGTCGTAATTAACAAATAATACGCGTGCATACTTAATTAACATATAGTTTCTGGTGCTACATATGATATTACATGCTTATTATTTGTATGTAATAATATTTTGGACAAAAAGGGACCAAAAATACATTTCAAGCACGTTTGCAAATAATATAATTTAATCTATTGCAGCTTCAAACATCGAATATAGAGTAATTGTTTAAATTAGCTAAAATGTTAACCAATGTTATGAGTATTATTATTTGTTAATCCAACGTAATAATATAAGTATAAAAATAGCTTTCCCTATGTTGAATGTTAACAGTAACACCGTTATATTGCATTCTACGAAGTTGTAAAATAACATTCAAGCGAGTTTGCATTCTTTTTCGAACACATTAATGTTTGTTGTACAAGCGTATTTAAGTGTGTGTATGCATATGAAAATATGACTTCAAACGTCTAAAATTCAGGGGGTAGATATATTATGAGACATGTTCTAACCAAGCATGGTTTCCTATTTCTGCTGTCCTTGCGAGAAATATTTTTTAATCCTAAACAAGAACATATACAAAAATCTGTTTGGCAGTTTTCTTTTGAATGGTGTTAACAATGTTGACTAGTTTATTTTTTCAACACAGAAAATACTATGCTGTTAGCTAATTATGAAGCTAACGAAAAATTTGTTAATTGACTAATTAGTCGAAACGTTATAATTTATTGACTTAAACTTGACTGTCATACCCATTTTAAACAAAATTGCCAAACATAATTGTGTTATTTGCTTTCGTTTGGGTTTTTAAAAATTAATAATCACAAAAACAGGGCGGCATGATTTTAAAGTAGATATGAGCCACTGTGTCACACTGTTAAGAAACTGTGATCTGGTAAAGTATAGTTGTACTAATCATACCACATTTCCAATAGATTTTAAAATATTATTTTTGTTTAACAAAGCAGTGTAAACGGTCATTTGCGTTGCTTTTATAACTTTACGTGTACCATGATTCTCAGTGAGTTAATCAGTCCTGTACCATGCGAATGTCAAGTCCATATCCATAAGTTCAAATCGCATATGACTTGGTGAAAAACCAGTTTATTTCAACACTGAATAGTTGCGTTGAAACATTTGTCCTATTAATACAACGTCGTGCTTAAGTTGATAATTAATGCTACAGCAACATCAGACTGTAACGAGTTACGTGTTCGTGTTTAGCAATCTTGGTAAACTATTAATACTTGAACTCTGATATCATCATTTCTTGTAACTAAGAGTTGGGTTACGTGAATATTGAGGTCGTAATTAGAACATTGACAAAGCAATGGAATGGTTTGTAATCGAACAATTTTTTTTTGCTCAGTAGCAGATGCAATCTAGAACAGCGCATTTCCTGCTTGGTAGCATTCACTTGTGCAACATAACTATACGTTGACTGTCATTTACAGCTTTTTCTGTCTACTGTGAAGGATTCCACCTTATGTGAAATGTAGTATTGCAATGGCCATACTTACATATACATGTGTATATATATCACTGTCAAGTAATACGGCCATAACTCTGAAATGTTGAAAAAATGGGTTACGGTCATCACTGGAAAAAGTATGTTTCAATCTTGTAAACATAAAAGTATCATAACTATTCCTCGAATGTATATCGTTTAATAATAATGATTTAAAGTATCCAAGAGTTAAACTTTCCCTCGTTGTGCAATAGCATGACAACTAGTTCAAAAATGGCTCTGGTATTGTTAAAGCTAATTCTTGTAAGAAATGCAATATATTTAAAATTAGGCCGTCCACAATTTAAAAAAGAAATACAAAACGTATCCAAAATTGCTGTTTTTACAAATAACAAATTCTGACTTATGGCTGTATTACTTTGACAGCGCTATATATATATATATATATATATATATATATATATATATATATATATATATATATATATATATATATATATATATATATATATAGAGAGAGAGAGAGAGAGAGAGAGAGAAAGAATTAGTGTTTTTAAACCATGAAATATTATATCAGAACTTCGCTAATTTCACATCTACCATATAAAAAAGATGAGAAACATGTGTAAGTAGCAAAAAAATCGTACATAAAATTTATAGTATGAAATTAATGTTTAGGCCTACTGTTTGTTGCGATCAGTATTGCTGATTTCAAAAACTAAATAAAATTTTTTTTCATCAAACAATGAGACTGCTTACTTATTATAAGGAAACTAAAGGTTAAACAATGTAAACAGAAAGAAAAGTCCATAACAGAGGCGAATCGTGGATGTGTCGCCGTACTTATCAACGACTATACATAAATCTGAGTCGTCAGTAGAATCATTTGATTGGTGAGAGAAGGCGGATCTCCAACCAGTTGTGTTCATGAAGACAGGAAGGAATTCTTGTGTCAAACTATTTCAATAATAGAAAAATACTCTTACTATTCGATTTCTGAAGGATTGTCAATATCACGTACTCATGGAGTATCTAATATTCCTTCCCTTGAAACTCGATCACGCTTCGCCAATGCCCTACCAATCCCAATATGATGCTCAACAGACCACAGGAAAATATGCCAACATCTTGAGCCATGAGTTTTTTTTTCGGCCAATAGATTTTTGCACAATTTGGTTTCAGTTCTTTACGTGTACATCTGCAGTTCTGCTTCGTGGTCAATGATAAGATTGTATTTTACTGTCACCTGACTTGGAGTTCTAGTCAAATGAGAGACTTATGTCTGAGCAAATAGTCAAATGAGAGACATCTCTGATCAAAGACACGCTGCCAATAACTATGAGGCGGGGATGTAAGATATTTCGCGACAAACTCGAGACTCTAAACACGATTGTCAGAAAGCGCACTTCTTTGTGGAGTAGAATTGACCTCTGGTAATTGTGGTTTCATGCAGTATTTTCTGGAGGCAGTTCCAAATGTGCCAAGTTAAGAGTGAGTGATGGTCGCTATCTTAGGCTTTTGTATTTTGTGTCATAGTTCGTTTTGAGTAAATTTTTGTAACTTTAACTTAACTGTAGAATATAATACATATTAATAGAATTTTAGGCATAATCTGTTCATGCCGTTACTGATCTTACAGGTGTAATAGCAGTAACACAATTCTTATAACTTTCTTAACGGGAACTGGACACGTTACAAAAGAAACTGCAATCACAGATTTATGATGTCTAAAATTCTCTCAATATGAATTCTACTCGGCACTTACGTTAAAGTTGCATTAATTTACCCAAAAGAAAGTTACGATACAAATTAAAAAATTAATGATGTCGATCATCTCTCCCTTTTCAAGGCCATTAGCCTGAACCTATGGAATTGTGTCGTGGACGTATGTGACCAATCCTTCCCCTCTACAATCTTCTTATTCTGTTCAGCCACCTCTCGTGTGGTGGTGTTCTACGACGAATTTCGGCTGGGCGCAGTTTTTGAAGTTTTCGCCCGAGGGCAATCATGCCTCCGCTGTGGCCGGTATTCACCTTCAGGGGCAGCGTTAGGTGGGGGAGGGTGTGTGGAAATGGTCTCGTAGAGGGTCCACCCATTACGGAGACCACCCCTGTGGCGGCGAGGGTTACGACGGCCTTAGGAAGGGGTTGAGGGTGTGGAGATATTCCCTTGGAACTGCCGGAAGGGTTGGATATGAGGGCGCGCCTATCTGTGATGATGCGAGGCAACTCAGGGCGTCTGTTTGTTTTTATCGGCGTGCCGGGGCGCCTTTGTTGGCGTCGGTGTCACCAGGGGGCGAGGCGCCCTATCTTACCAAGTTTGAGAGAAGAACGCCACAGAGATCTCTTAAGATTTCTCTTTCTTTTCGCGCCGTCACCGCTTTTTATACCGTTGTTTTTCAGCGGATCATTTGTTTGGAGTTCATCTCCTACAGTATCTGACAACAATCTTGCAGATTTTCAACGGATGTTTTACAGTTGTAATAAATTATACACTTGAAATTGTACTGAAGTAGCTTTCAACATTACGTAAACACATTTGATCATTATTTTTCTTAAAGACATTTCAAATCTTACCGTTCTCCTTTTCATTTGTTTTATAAACATGTAATAATTAGCGAGATGTTAATCGCAAAATCTATGCTTAAAAAAAACCGCACTTGTTTGTGTGATAGCGGAAATATTTAAGAATGCTAAGCAGAACGTCTACGTCTAGATAAACGTTTATTGTAGCTATTTAAAGTTTTTTTGTTGTACACCTCTAAAACATAATTACGTTTTTCGTTTGAGTTCTTCTAACAGTACTTTAGCCGTTTATTAATTTCAAAACTCATTTTTAGCATTAATCTGCATTACATTGAATGAAAATTTGAAATAAAAATTGTTTACAGTTTAAGTTAAGAGAAATTATCTATTTACTTGATGAACGAGCCAGCGGGTTACGTTAAATAAATAAATAAGTACATATATGTGTGTATATATATGTATGTATATATATATATATATATATATATATATATATATATATACATACGCACACGCGCAAAATCAAGGGAAGCGCAAATATGTAAGGAAGATACCTAAAATTTGTCACACCCCCAGAAGACAATCACGGCATTGTTGTTTCTGTCCAGCTGTGTGTACGAAAGGGAATTTATTTTCGTAAAGTTAAATGATGTAATGCGGTTCAGAAACACCAAAACATATTACTTAGATATATAATATTAAAATTACTGAACTCTAACAACATATTTCGGAGAGTACATAATATCGCGTTGTAATTCGTGGGCAGAATCCGGTCTGCCGCAATTTTCGTCGTCATTATTTTATTTTGTATTTGTACCAGATATTTTTTTCGTATTTTAAACACAAAATATGACTAAATTTGGCTCTTATGAAATTTTTTTATCTGTCACAGTTTTCGCGTAATGGCTTGTTAAAGTCATATTATGCATGTTTCCGTTTTAACGACTACACTAAAACCAACTGATATACCAAACTAAAAAAAATCACAGTGGATAAAGACATTGCAGGCTACAATGACATGTCCATAAAATTAAAGAATGAAAATTATTTGTATTTTTAAAAAAATTATCGAGTTTTAGAAATTTATATTTTCAGTTTCAGTATTTTTTAAAATTCAAATAATTTTTATTCAGTAATTTTATGAGCATGTCATTGTGGCCTGCAATGTCTTTATACATTGTGATTTTTTTGAGTTTGGTATATTTGTTGGTTTTAGTGTAGTCGTTAAAACGGAAACACGCAAAATATGACTTTAACAAGCCATTACGCGAAAACTATGAGAGATAAAAAAATTTCATAAGAGCTACATTCCGTCACATTTTATGTCAAAAATTAGGAAAAAATATCTGGTACAAATAAAAAATAAAAAATGGTGATGAAAATTGCGGTAGACTGCGCCCTTATGCTACAACTCGATAACTAGGTAGATGGAGATATCCAATTGCAACATTTAAAATTGCTTATGTTATACACATAGTAATTTGTTGAAGTGCAAATTTGTGTTGCATCAATACTCCTAATTAACACATTTATAAATGTACACACATCAAAAGGAACAATCATAAGGGCAGTGTAGGCATCTGCAAATAACTTAAATTTGGAAAAAATAAGTTACCCAGTTGTTGCACTATGCTGACGAATTTTTAAACTATTTATTGGATACTGACAAGGAATATTGACGATTATTGTTCATTGAAATATTTGCTATCAAAAGGAACTTAGTGTTTTCAGGAACATTTCTTATGTATATTTTAAAGTCAAGTAAAATTGTAGAATATAAATGACATTTTGTTCACAAATTATTTTGATATTGCTGTTCGAAAGAGTAATTATTTAATAACACGAAAAACATTTTTCTGTATCATAACCACAGTTGCATAAATAAATTTAGTAATATTTTGTCATATTTAAATATTTTTTTCATGTAAATATGAAAAAAATCGCCTCTTACCTGAATGTAGAATTAAAATGGTATGGTGCACAATGATTATGAATATCCTTCAAGTTGAACTGATACTCACCTGAAAAAAAGAGGGAAAATAAATTATGAGACAACTTTCATATTGACCTTTAAAATTTTGTAGTTGTAATTGTAACACATATTGGAACTTGTAATTTGGTAAAAAAAAAAAAAAAAAAAGTTTTCATTTCATATCCAATATGCTGCATAACATTTTCCTAGTATTAAAATATTAATTAACTACCTCTAAATAAACATTTCAGGCCGAAGGACAAATGGCACTGCGCAAATAGATACACATCTCTCAAAATGTACAATACTTTACAATTACAAATGAGTAGTTCAACTACATATATATTTTTATTTCAGCAGTACATAGTACAGAAATGTATTCCCTGTAAATAGCATAATAATCTATTTCTTGCAATATGTAAAACAAGCGAATTTGGATGACTGTGAAAATTTAATTGGTAAGAATCAAATTTAAGTACAGCTCCTTGTGTAACGTGTAAACAATTGGAAGAACTCTTGAAAATTTCGAAGATACAAGTTAAAGTAAAATAGCTATAAACGATTAAAAATGTGTAAAAAGAAGTTTAGTTGAACCGTAAGACTGTTGTGCCAAAAGTGTAATAGTATTTTTGGATAATTGCAATTTTCCTGGCAGCATATTTCGGGCAAATTTGGTAATGATCTTAGAGAAAGGAGTTGAAGAAGCGCACGGAAAAACTGTTTGTGACAGCTACAAAGTATATTCTTACTTTTGACCCTGCCGAATATCTTCTTGCTCATCACAAATATATTTTTGTCACAACTAAGAATCGTGGTTACCAAAAACAGACTTGTGTTTACCACAAAACAATTTGGCAGGAAACAGTTATTGTAAAATTTTCCTTTCAGTACGCCCGAAGTTTGGCACTGCAAGAGAATGCTACTGTCAGCGATTTGCAAACCATATAGCGAACTAAGGATAGGGGGTAGAAGGTAAGGGGGTTGTAGTAACCACGAAGAGATTTACATTTTCAAGCACCGCCTGTTGACGCAGAAACTGCTGACTCGAGCGTTTTGGCGATAAATTGTTGCGACCCGCTGAGCGAGTAGAAACTTAGGTCACATCATCAAGTATGCAGCCGAGTTTGCAAGGCACAATACGTGCTACTGTGCACTAGAATACGTGCGTAAATTTAGAGGCCTGGAAGGAAAAGAAAAAAGTAAAAAACTGTAGTTGGTGGGAGAAGGAAGTAGGTGGTGGATAGTCCAAGAAGTGTATTACCTTACAAATAGTTTACTTAGCTGGTCCCTCAGGGGCGTGGGGAAATAGGGTTGGGGTTGGGAGAAGGTAGAGAGATGAGACGCCCCCAAACAGAGAAGAGTAGCCTGGAGGCAGTGCGGTGGAGGAGACAGACAGTAATGAAAATATCATTTAAATGCAAAGCGTATAATCTGGAAGTGATACAAGCTCCGGGTTTATTCGTTGCATCATTAAAAGGGAAACAAACAAAATATTACGTCCACCCGAACATAGCCTTAAACAAGTACACCAAAATGTATGCACTGTATTATGTTTGTAAAATAACTTTACAGTATTATGTAAAGATTAACCCAATCAGAAACAGAAACTCAAATCTTGAACACTATCATAGCAAAGGGTTACAGAGTCGATTAAAATTTAAAATTATACATTTGACATAAACACTAACTACCAAAACATATGATAATGTTACAGTGAGAAAAAAACTGGTTTTAGGATAAAAGTTTAGTTTACATATGGACATCAGTCAAACTAGTGTACTGGTATCTTATAAAATACGGTTTAACACAGACTGTTATACTTACTGAAAGATAGTTAATCACATGAGTTGCAAGACACAATACGTGCTACTTTGCAGTAGAATATGTGCGTAAATTTAGGGGTCTGGAAGGAAAAGAAAAAAGTAACTGTAAGTAAAGGTTTCTATAGAGCAAATATTTGTGTTGCTTTAATGCAGAGAGAGAGAGTACTCGTTTTACAGCAGACCAGTTTGGCTAGTATACTGCACAAACAAGTGCATGCATAAACTAGTTTTCCGTGCAAGCGTATGGAGCGCATATTTACATGAGACTTGACTGAATACACACCCCACATGACAGCAACACACACTCTGCTACACATACCAATTACAAGCCAGGCCAGGCAGTTGAAAGTTATGATCTTTGAATAAACTGTGCAGTGGGAGTGCATGACTGGATTCAGTTACGTACTCCATTGCAAATAGAATGACTGTCAAAGAAAACTAAACAAATAAAAGCAAAACCATAAAATAAGCAGAGTATGCTTTAGTCAGCAAGATACATACACAACATGAAATTACAAAATGAAATCCGGTCAAATAAAAACAAAGAACAAACAGAAAATAATAAATAAAAATAATAACAAATAAAATTTAAAAAAACCAAGTAACATGTGATACAACGAAGATACGAAAAAAAAAAAAACACAGTAGATATCAGACACGAACAGAAAAATAACAAAAAGACACAACAAAGAGACGAGACAAAACGCAACAGATATCAGACATATACAGAACAGACAAACGACACGATGAAGAGACGAAACAAAACACAGTAGTTTTCCAGACAGACAGTGTTACGACGTCAGTCGCACTCGTGTTCCTGAACCCTGTGTGTCTACCTGATGACGGGAACAGATTCCAGTTCCCGAAACGTCGTAACACTG
>PNEQ01047135.1:126268-176505 GCA_003012365.1 Medauroidea extradentata
TATATGTCTGATATCTGTTGCGTTTTGTCTCGTCTCTTTGTTGTGTTTTTTTTTTTTTTGTTATTTTTCTGTTCGTGTCTGATATCTACTGTGTTTTTTGTTTCGTATCTTCGTTGTATCATATGTTACTTGGTTTTTTATTTTATTTGTTATTATTTTCATTTACTATTTTCTGTTTGTTCCTTGTTTTTATTTGACCCGATTCCATTTTGGAATTTCATGTTGTGTATGTATCTTGCTGACTAAAGCATACTCTGCGTATTTTATGGTTTTGCTTTTATTTGTTTAGTTATCTTTGACAGTCATTCTATTTGCAATGGAGTACGTCCAAGAAACTGAATCCAGTTAGTTGAAAGTTGTTTAAACTACCTGTACGATAGACGTGTAATGCTAATGCATAACCTTTTTTTCCTAGTGGTATTTTTAGATCGAATATTTATCAAACCGTAGTGTAATAAAAAGATATCCAGAAATTCCTGGAATCGTTTGTCACGTAAAGGAGACTAAAATTCCCGAGGATTCTAAAATGTTCGATAACATTATATTAGACAATCCTTTCAGGGCTGCGTGTAATCGCAGAACAGCAAAGAGACTATTATAGGTCGTTCGGGATAAAGTGAGCACTAAAATTCAAACATTTGAAAAATTTCACTCGTCGTTACTGCATATAATTCAACATCAACTGTAGTTGCCTTATTGTTTGTATGGTTAGCAGCGAAATTACGCAGTATAGTTCTGAGTAGTTTCCTATTTAAATGCAACAATACTGTCACAAAATGAATCGAAATAGGGGTTTTTGTATGTTATATAACTAATGAACTATTTTATCGAACTTGACAGGTTCCTACCGATTGGACACACGTGCAAACAAGAGCCGGGTCCAAAGAGAGTAGACATTTTCCTTTGTTTGCCATTACGCGCGATTACATACCAATTGGCTGAAAATTGAACTTAAGCAGGGAGTTCTGAGTACTCATATTATCCCAAACTGCCTGTATCAAACGCCAAGCTAGGTAGTCAGGTAAAAACTACATACTCACTGCTGATACAGGAACTAATAAATATTCGGCTGATTCTCAATTTTGCTGTTATCCTTACACCGTTTGAAAAACTTGTAACCTTGATACCACACTTTGCTGCTGATATTTATTTTTACTCACGGTAGCAGTAATACGTAATAAGTTGTTCGGTGCGTCAGTTTTCAAGGAGGTGAACGTTTTGGAGTTTATATTTTATAACCATTAAATGTTATACGAGTAATTGTAGCATCGTGACATTTCACAGATTCACTTACATGAAGATAATTAACAGGTTTTTTTTATTACAAGAGGTACAAGAATACATTACGGACAAAACAACCTAAAGGGCATTAAGATGTGAAAATTTCACTCAAAAAGTGAACTATATTACAAACCTAACATTGTAGTTCAGCTGTACAGCGAATGTCAGTGATCTTCCTGAAGTGGTGTAAATATAAAGCAGCAACATATTTATAACATTCTGAAAACATTTGAAAGATACGCTTGCTAAAACTATTCCCATTTATAAAGTGGGAATAAAATTAGGCTAATATTTCTTCCCCCCTCTCTTTTCTCAGTCTTTAAAACTAATTGTACTCTTTAGCGCATTCATTTGAGTTGATTAATGTATGTTTTATTTTAATTCGGCTTAATTCAAACTAAACGTGATTATAGGAAACCTATTAATGCGAAATAAAACCTGAAAATCCTCGAACTGTGATACCACATTCCTGTCACGCCAATCAGTTTGAAGTGGCAACGGTTTTTTTATTCGAATTGGGTCTTTATGATTAATCTTCGATATACGCACCACGCTCAGACTGTATTTCAACCATGAGTTTTTGAGTGGCCATATTTCAGGGTTCTTGGTAGGTGCATCGGGGTTTTTCGAAAATTGGACAGGATCATTTCAGTAAGCCTTTCTAACGTAGTGATACGACGAGTCGTCCTTCGTGTTAACGATGCATAGCAGCAGGGAGAACCAGATCCCCCGGGGAATGGACCCAGCGAGAAAACGCTCCTCATCAAACATTAATATCGTGTCCAAGTTGTTGTAGAGTTCGCGCGCCGCAGTTGGTATTTGCCCGAAAACACCGTCTTCTAGTGACATGGCAATTCCCTCTGGGTCGGTCCGTCGGAGAGGTTTTTTTTCCCTTGACAGGGGGAAGGATGCTCAACTGTTGTTCTGTATACATGTCAGCTGTAACGCTTTTCTTTTTCCTTGGTTTTATTTCATTTCTTGTCTCGCGACCGGAAAGTTAGCTCTGTCAGACGTTGGAGACCAAGGGACTTAGTTTCCGTCAGAGCTTGCGAGCACACTTCACCCAGTCAGCTGGATTCACAAGGGACTTTTATAATGTCGCGAATCCTGAGCTGTAATGTTTTCTTCCTACCACTTCATGAATCCTTTCTTGGCCTGAAGTTCTGGTGTCTTCCTCAGAGGACAAGGAATACCAGTACTGAAATATGTTTCTCGTGCTATGAGAGAAGAATAGTAAAATGTGAGTAATTTTTTAAATTATTAAGCAGGTTGTTATCTTCTTCATGTTTTAATATGCAGAATGGTTTAGGTGGAGAAAAACGTTTGTACATTAAGTATTTCATTAAGTAATGAGGTTATTGAGAAAAATATGTGTAGGGCCACTGTCTTAACAATATCTGCTTATAATGGGAATGCACAAGGTGCCATAAAATAATTTAAAAAATTTCATACAACATAGGAATCTGGAAACTTTTTCGTACTTACGTATTTCATAATGCATCATATTTTACGATACTTATAGTCATCACATAAATGGGAAAGTCACATAAATTTTTAATTAAAAATACTCATTATTTAATTTAAAATGTGTTGATAAATTAAATGTGGACTTATTGCACACTGCATATGAAATACGTTTCATGCATGAATCCTCTTTAGGCATATTGGTATCTGCAAACATCAATTTCGCAAAAAGGGTTTCCTTCGCGAAAAATTGAAAAAGGACGAAATGCATGTTACACTATTGAATTGTTGATGCGCATAGGGTACCGACAATAAACAGATAAAAAATTACCTCTTCGCATGTAAACTATATATTTCATTTATATTCGTCCGCGATAGGTAGACTAAGCAAATGAGTTATATAACTCGATCAGTCGTCAGTTGAGCACTTTAAAAACAGATTAAATAGTCTTTATTTTCCAAACGTTTCCTATCCCAGTATCGAATAAATTAAAGCCTGAGTGCTTCAGTTAACTCTCTTCATTCCAGTGGAACATTTTAATAACATACATTATACGACCTAAACAATTATAGTGTTTTATTTTTAGTTTTTGCATCTGGGCAAGATTCAGTTTGTGAAGGAAAACTATTTTAAAATGTTTTTTTTTAACTGTCCTTGATAATCCCAATGAATCGAAACATATTTCAAAAACATTTCGAAAAAAGTAATTCGCGGAACATTCCTTTCAAAAATTCAGAAGTAAATACAAAAAACTGAAAAAAAGGTAACATTTGACTACAGTTGTTTTACATCTGAATAGAATATTTTACCAGAGTACCTTATTCGTTTAGATTAGTCTGTTGTGCGGGAATCCAAGCTACAAAAATATGGTGTTATAAATAATCTACCATAAACATTAAACACTAACAAAATTATTGCTTACAATGTAGGTAGTAACTGGTTTATTGAAATGCTCTATTTTCTGTACTAACTTAAAAAAATCATACATGTTTTAAGTGTACTATTAAATGACTTAAATGACAAGGTAACTACCGGAAGAATGGTATTGTTCGAATTAGTAGTTGTAGCTTCCGGGTTTTGCTGCGCATGTCTACGTACAGAAATTGTAACGAAATATAAGGTTGGTTTTATATGTAACTGTAGCCAGCAACTATCACAGATACCAGCAACGCCGCTCGTTACGTGGCCATAGCATAACTCGTAGCAGATAATTTTGTATCGTGCTAACTGTGGCATTATGCCAAGAATAAAGAAGCAGTCACGTCAGTGTTTGCGGTTCGGTCTAAAGCTGTAAACCACAAAAAAAATTTTTTTAATTCGGTATGTGAACTATTTTGGTGCCTGAAAAGTATTATTTCCATGGACAGGCAACAGAATACCGGAGATGCTGACGAAAATAGCCGTTTAGTAATCTAAGGTGAACGTTGCTACTTTAACACTGCATTGCACTTGAAATCAACATTTAAATTATTTTTGATCTGAAATAATGTTTTAAATCACTAATTTACAATATCAGTTGAATCACAGTTCTTATTTTTTTTTATCGGATAATAACATTATCATTTATTGTGGCCGCTTGCCCTGGCCGCCGAGCAAGGCTTCAGCCGACACAAGTTTATTCGAAAATTTCCCAGCGTGCGTATGCTCAGGAACACCATTCAAAGAACGTTACACAAGTGTGTACTAATTTCAGCTCCTCCACTGATATGTACAATTTATTTTCACGCTGCCGAAAATGGCGCACTTGGGTTTTTTTGCCGTCCTTTTTATGTACAAAAATCTTTGCGCAGATTATTTTGAAAGGTATGATCGTGAACAATACAACTTTGCTTTTTAATATTGCGTCGAAATGATAGGGTCACAACTGAATGTTTGATAGCGGCGAGTTGTCGGCTAGACGATTGCACACCAGTTCAGCGACTTATGTCTGGAGACTCGCTGTAAAAAATTTCCTAAAATGTTTAAGGGCGTTGGACCCGTAAAATTTAATTTTTTTTATTTGTGCCTAACACCATTCAACTTTTGCACATCATATAACACGTCAGTTCCCCAAATAAAAAAAAATTAAGCCCAATAGTTTTTGCAAAATCACTCATCAAAGTCACGGAATGGCCATTACGGTGCAGCCAAAATAAAAAAAAAGCAATTTACTAATGAATTCAAAATTACAGGAACTGAAAGTCAGTGTATCAATGCATTTCATGACATGTTTGACAAAAGTTAGTTTTCAATATTTCAGTAGTAGCCGAAAGTCAAAGTTATGCAAAAATTTACTCATTTTCATCAATTTTTAAAAAATACAAAAATATATCGCTTTGTGTTTACAAAATTGTCTTGAAGTAGTTCACATCATTAAGTATCGATATAATAATAATCTTGTTTCTGCAAGTTAATTATTTTTTATTATTTTGGCTACACCGCAACTGTCATTTTGTGACTTTGATAGGCGATTATGCTAAAACTACGGGCCCTAATTTTTTTTTATTCGGGGAAATGACATGTTATCTGATGTGTAAAATTTAACAGTGTTTGGCACAAATAAAAAATTTTGAATTTTTACGGGTCCAACGTTCTTAAGAAGTTATTAACCTAAGCGCAGTATGGGACAGTTGCCATACTTCCACCTTAGAAATAAGTCTGGTAACTTCAGTATACATTTGACTGTTTTGTAAAAAAAAGTCTAGGAGTGGTACCATGGATGTCAGGGAAGAAATTCTACCAAACACGCACGTGTGGCAAATTAACAAACTACTTTTTAGATTGTAGCGCTATTCAACATACACGTACTGGGTCGCCCTTAGTGCTTCCGCACTTCTGGGCCTCGAACACGTAAGACATGTTCACCCAGCCAGCCACATTATGAGTGCAGATATCCCGAAAGTGAAGCAGTGAATATTTTCACTGATTTAATTTGTAGAATCTGCTGCATCGGAAATCAGCGAAAAACTAATGCGAGTCAGTAAATATTTATTGCTTCCCATAAACAGCAGTAATTAGCCGGAAAACAGGATGAAATTCAGTGAAACTGAGACGTCGTAAACTGTCTATACAGCAGGCAAGGCAAACAAGTTAAAAAGGTGTTTACAAATCTTGTAGAGTTGGAGGAGAGGGAAGGGAGAGGAAAAATTATGGATTGCGCTTTGGTCAAACAAAGAAACAACGAATTACTATCACGAGAAGTGTTTTCGTGCTCACTTGTTCTTTATTCTCGGCGAACGAAACGTAAGTCAAACTTCAAAGAATTATCAGCAGCATTTCGTTCGGTAAGTGAAGAGATTTTCGTCGGCGTTTAGCAGTGATGTATTCAGCTCTGGTGAGGTGAATTACCGGATCATTATGGAGCAGAGCCGGAACGAAGAAACTAGGGAAACAGGAGATCCCCGAGAAAACCCGCCGACCAACGGTATCGAACCCGGATCGCCTTGGCGGAAGGCGTTTGCTCTACCCACGGTACCAGCTACGGCCTTTCATTTCGTTGGCAGGATGTCTCGGCTATGGGAAGTCTGCGAAGGCAGTAACACACATATATACATAAATCTGTCTCACACGCGTATGCTTACATGAGCACACTGCAAAAAATGAGGTAAATTTACTCTATTGTAATGGAGGTTAATTACCTCTACCTGTAAGGGAAAGTTACTATATACATGTAAAGGTAATTTACACAACTGGTAATATAATTCTTCCTTACAAATTGGTGTAGACTCTCTATGGAAATTTTATATTACAGTTACATTACGCGCGAGTGACATTTTCGAGTCGTATGCGTGGCGAATACACAACCGTGTAGAAATTTCCACACATGTTTGGAAACCATGTTTCCCACACAATGTTGGGGGATATCCCCATTCACTTGACGAGTAAAATCAGAAACATATTTACAGTGATAAACATTATATGTTTGTGCGAAATAAATTCAACACCGATGAGTTTCCCAATTCTCCAAAAAAATTGTTGTATAAAATGGAAATGCGTGAATTCTCATAGCCGGAGAAGAAGCCGTTTGTAAACAAATTCGACACGACAGCGTCATTTTTTTGTATCATGATTTTCTATCCGATCCACGTTTATTTTGTCAGCTTGACAGCAGCTCCCCGAAACAGTTGGCATGCGCATCAGAAACGTTATGTGATAGTACATGATTACGTGAATGCACTCTTGCTGTTTCCTGATCCTTCACGATTTTACGGGGGGAAAGGGAAAGGGGGAGGAGAACCCCGACTTGAAGGAACCCCCGCCCCCCCCCACACCTTAAACGAAGAAGAAGGAGAAGTTGTGATGGGCCAGTATCGACTTCTTTTTGTTTCTCTCCCACGGGAAGCTGGCCATCACACGCTTCAGTCTCTTACGACGGATTAGAATCAAGTGAGGATCCCAGGAGTGGTTTCTGGAAGATGACGGGCAACCATGGAGGGCAGGAGAAGGGGAAACATCGTGCAAGTTGACTGGCAGTTTTCCGAATGTATGGCACTTCCTGCAGCTGACTGGATCACGATTACAATACCCATGTCATACAGAAACATTTACTTGGTATTTAACATAAAAATACAGTTCAAAATCGTGGCATTCCCGCTGATTACATTTTGTAATCATGGTACATAAAATTTTACTACTCAAATACTGTGAAATTACAGGTAAAAATAAATATTACATTTTTGTATTAATTTTTTTTGTAAAACTAACCCCACTTACTAGAAACGATATTCCACAACAAACATATACATAAGTACTGCGATAAACAAAGGGTAGTTAAGAATCACTTGTGGATATGTATACCGTCAATTGGAGTTACTTTTCTTCAGCTGTAGGTGACTTTGTGCCCCTTGAAATGTTTGTTTTGTAGTTATTTAGTAAAACATTTTACATTAATGTTTAAAATATGTAGTTTATATAATTTAGTTATATTTCTTTATTACTTATTCAAATAACATGAAATGTACGTACGTATGAATGTATGTACGTATGTATGATTGTATATATGCATGTATGTATGCATGTATGTATATATGTATGCATTTTTGTTTGTATATACATATTTGTTTTTACAAAAATAAAAAAAAACATATAACATATGAAATAGTTACTTATTTTCAAACGTAAAATTTGTTTCTGTAAATCTAACTTTGTTTGAAAAAAAATACGTACTGAAAGAACTGCAGTTGCAAGTGTATGCTTGTTCTGTTAAAGGCATCTAAAACCGTTCGAAGTAATTTACCAATGTTCTACACCGCGGGTGCTTTCACAGAATGAGCTGATGCAGGTATTCCATCAATACTTAATCATACGAGGTTTTTGTTTTCAACCTCCGATTATCTGTCATATAAAAAAGGGAATGAATTGTAAAATGCCTTTCTTGTCAAATTATACATACATCTTTCAGCTACGTTTCGACATGATCACCAAACAGGTTGAGGCATTTGTCGTATCGGTGCACAAACTTTCCAATGCCCTCTGCAACGAAAGTTACCACCTGCCTAACCTTGTTCGTTCAAACATTTTGGGTGTGACTGGCGTACGAGGTGCATCAAATTTTGTGAATGCAGTTTCGGTTCTTCACGAGATGCCAATGAAGCGATAGCAAGCGAATCGTATCACTGCAGTATTTTTTACCACTTTCTCTCAACCATGTTCAGTGGCTAAACAAACCAACCCATCAGCGGAGGCATAGCTAGGAGGATGTCAACGTGTCTGCTATCGCGTCATGGGCATACCATGAAGAAACGAAACTTCAGTTACAACAATTGATACAACTCGTACGCGTACCACGCCCAAAATGTTGAAACGAATGTCCCATTTTTTTTTTTAAATCGAAGATTGAAAAATAAAATAATAACACTCACATAAAACACATACACTTACTATCTGTTATAAAGTAGCCATAATTTTAACAGAGTAACTAAAAAAAATATTTCTTAATAAATAATAAATTTGAGATGACAGCTGTTCTTCCCTTATTAGGCTTGTAATAATAACCCTGCGTATGGCAAGGCAACTCGGCCTACAAGAAAAGCACTGAGTATATAGTCTTGGTTATAGTTTTTTTCTAGAAACAGCCCTAAATAACAATGCAATTTTTTTTCCAGCTGAATTACCACCAGCCCTGGTTGCCGAGAGGTATGTAAAGCGTTGATCGATGGAAGTGTTTTTAAAATTTGCTGAATTTGTGCGAGTCATAATTGTTTTGTGATACCATTAAAACAACGTTACAAGTAATTACCACAGTTAAAAAATTTTAAATTTTACAGCAACTGTTATAAACTTTACAGGGAATGCTTGAAAATATCTAAACTCGATTACATTAAAAAATATTTTTGTATAATTACAGTTAAATTCTTGTACATTTGACAAGAATTGGTTGAAGTGACACAAACATTTACTTTGACAACCAGTTTACAAGAATTTATTTTTAGTAAAAGAACGAAATATTTTGTAAACTGTGACAGTCCTTCGAAGAATATTTTGTTTCTCATCAAACAATCTACTCATAAAAATTTACCACTTTAGTGATCTCATTTACTTGGAAAATTTAGACCACCATAATGACCCGTGACATTCTTGTTGTGGTACTTGGACTGATAAACGTTTTGACATAATTTAACAAGATTTTTCTTGTTACGGTACCATTTTTTCTAATGTGTACCTACGTCAAGTCGATTAGTAATCTTCTTTTGAAAAAATTTGTTTCGTTGCTGAATATTTCAAAAATTGGTATTTAGCAGTTTTATTTAGGTATGTAAATTATAGCGCCATCATTGAATGTCTCACAAAGGAGAGCTATCGGCGAGTAGACAGCACGCTGGGGCCGCGGTGGCCGAGTGGTCAGGCCTCTCGCCTCCCACCAAGGTGATCCGGGTTCAATTCCCGGCGGGGTCGGTCCCCGGATTTTCGCATGTGGGAATCGTGCCGGACGATGCCGCTGGTCGGCGGGTTTTCTCATTTCACCCGCCCTTTCATTCGGGCGCTGCTCCATACACACATCATGTCATCCCCCACCAGCGCTGAAGACCTCGATGTTAAGCGCTGACCAAAAATCTCACACACTAGACAGCACACCAGTTCAGTGACTTGCGCTTAGAGGGTAGTGTGAGGCGTGATGCGTGTGTTTTGTCGCTCTTATTGTAGGGAGCTGAGGAGAAGGCAAGGCAGAACGGCAGGGTGGTGGTGGGGGCCACATAGCACTCCGCTTGTCCCCACCACTAGCCGCATACCTGAGTCTTGCCTTCTCCTCAGCTCCGCACTATACCACTTCCGTAATTCTAGGTCTCGGACGCGCATAATACGTACGAGGAACACTTCATATATGAAACATTTTAGTTTTTCACGATACTGAAAAAAAAGTCTTGAAATATATACTTTTCATATGGTTTGTACAATGTCATCTACATTAGAATCTATACAACTGCATATCAGTAATACGCACAACGAATTAAAGAAATTATATTATCTTCAGAGACCCGCATTATGCGGACAAGAGGTGTCACCCCCGAGCTATCGATATGCTTGACGGATTCGAAAAACGCTTGTCATGAAATAAAGATGAGTATTCTATAGATACAAAAGTTATTTCCGTTACAACTAAAGTTGTTTTAAAAACACGCACTGAAATGACACCGTACTGACGTTTTTAGGAGAAGAGGTATAGAATGAGCAGGAAAGAGTGTTTTCTAACCAAATCACACATTTCAAATTTTTTATTTTATATAGTTTTTGATGGGACTAAATTTAAACGACTGTTTGCAAACTGAAAGTAAGGAAAAATATTTACGGCATAAAATATTTAAATCTGTGATAGTTCACAGAACACTAAAATAAAATTTAATGTACAAATAATTACACAAATATACATGTGAAAATTTTGTCTCTGTTCTTAGTCCCACTTCCGATTAGCTTCTAATATGAAGCGAGCAAGAATGTTAAACAGTCAGAATTAAAACTGAAACTTTAAACGATTTAAAAACTGTCATAGAAAAAAAACTGATCTTCTGTAATATGTTTTGAAGTCCATCTTTGAGGATTTGAGGAAGAATAATGATTTCACTCTCAGCATGGTCAGTTAAAATTTTATTTAAACCACGATGAAATAAAGACTATTCATCTCTTTTTGTATGTAGCGGTAGTGCATACAGTAATGCGTATGGAAACAATGAACTCAGATAACAACGCTGCTGAACCAAACGTACGCCTATCTCTTTTTTTACAGTTGGGCGACTACGCAGTGGGGCATGAAGCAGTGCCCGATAATCGATGTCAAGCTCGTTCATACAGCACTGGAACCTTTAAACTCAGCTGTCACTTACATAACATTCATTTAACTCTTATTGTTTGGGAAAGAGGAAACAAACAAAATGTTTGTTAGTAATTTATGTCATTAAAATGTGCTTGAAGTACAAAATTCTATATTAATAGAAACAGGAAAATTGCATGTGTTCGGTGATTGATAGATTAGACTCCACTATCCTATAGATAGCGAAGTGCGGAATCCACGTTATTTTCTGCCAACACACTAGACTGCAAAGAGTTGTTTGCTCGTTCGAGTTATTCCGTTTGTTGATAACGGCCGCGGTTACACTGGATACAGAACTACTTCACTTAAACATGTTCAGTTTTACGGAGCGGTTGCACGAGCTACGAGCGAGTTCAGATTGAAGTCTCTTATCGTTCTAAGTAAACTGGTTTCATACGTAGTTTCGGATGACATATCTTCGATGCTTCTCTCCTATTGGCTGTTTGGAGTAACGATCTGTGTAATACATGTGGCTTCTTTCTTGGCCAACATTTTCCACTTGTTTAATTCAATTAATTTTTCAGTGTTAAATCATTATTTCCACTTTACACACACACAGCAGTTGGATGCAATATTATAATTTAAAAACCACGAAGTTGAATGCAGCTGTGATAATAATTAATTACGTTACATTTTGGTTTCCAAGTCTGTCGAGGTTAGAAAGCTCATTGAAATTTATTCTGTTTAGTCGTGTATCTTCGCAAACACATTTAGCATTAAACACGATCAAACATATTAGAAATAAATTCAATCAGAACTTAACCGGGAGTGCACTGACGAATCCTAACTGAAACGATAATGTAAACAAACTCGGACTGGACTCAAGTAGGGCTTCAACACGTAACACTAAATTCTAGTTAAAAATCAACTTTACCCGCAATAAATTAGAAACTCCATTCATTGGTTATGTTGGTTACTGTTTGTACACAAATTGTTTTGAGAGGATGTTCAGCCCACGTACATATCGTGGTGCGTGTCAATATGCATTGAACGTTTTACTTTAAAGTAATTTTCAGTCCAAGTTCTGTTTTTGTTAGCTTTACGTTGACTTGGATCCAAGTTTGCTTCTGTTCGAAATCTCAAGCTAAACGGAAATCTTGTTTCCTTGTCTGTTGATGAGAAGCTCATATTTACACAGGCTGTGTATTGTCAACTGTGATTGCGTCGTATACGCTATGTAGCCAATTGATTTCTGCAACTGTGGCTTCTATTAAAAATTATTCCACAAGATTTTCCAGTCCATAAGAATCAGTTTCGCCTCCAAATCGAGACTCGCCATCAAGAAACAGTGGCTTGCAAGTGCGTATCATTACACTTTGCTCTTTCTTGTGACACCTTTGTGAACGAAAGCGGTTGTGCTGGAAAATTAATGGAAGACCAGGCACATGTCGTTGGGACTGCAAATTCGCCTGTGCTTGGAAATTTTTTTGGTAGAGAAGAAAATTATATAGTTAAACTACGAAGTGTTTTACTAGCGGAATTATTTTCATTGTCATACGCCGTCGTGAGTTAATGTTGCTGAGTTGCAGGTTAATATTCTGCCAACAAATACATAACCCGACGAGAGCAACCGGGAACAGAGACTGGAATTGATGGAAACACGAACAACACAAGGAAAATAAACCAGAAGTATGTAGCAGTATTCATTCAACAACAGTCAGGATGTTATGGTAACTGATACCTGTTCCTTTCTTCAGTCACAGACTAATTCCTCCACAGACTTGACGATGACATATGACTGTATACAATAGGGGTAGTCCATGCAGTAAGTACCATTTTTTAAATCACCTCCATCGGAAGAATAGTTCAAAGGTCATATCGAATGTTGGTCAAGACGGAGGGTGACCAGAGGTCCTGATTAATTCAGAATGTTATTTTGTTTCAGCTCTGATCCCTAGTCCTTTTTTAGACTGTAAATAATAAAATCTCTTTAAATTTTTTGATACAGTTTTCCGTTATCGAAAGTTATAAAACGTACTTAGAAGACGGCAGATTCAATGTTATCTGGAGTCTTTACAGCAATTAAACTATTAAAGGTACGTCCAGTGTGACCACACTGCAATAAATTTCTTTAAATCTATGTTATTATATCACATGTATACTTCTTTTTGCAATGACTCTAAAAATAAGGTAACAAGCCTTTAAGGTAATAATTAATTCCATTACTAACGTACGCCTGCGATCATTATTTGTTTAACGTATGACTACGGTGAAGATAACGACATACTGTCTTCCCTTACAGAAAATAATTTGAAGTTTTGCAGAAAACTATCAAAATGAAGATAGTTCAACAGACTAAAGCTTACAATTTTTCCCCCGAAAACATTCTGAGTCGCTGCTTTCAACCTTTTGTTGCCAGTCTGTAATTTTATGTCCTGCCACCCCTTCGTCTTTTAGCATACAAATTAACTCCGCAATCTTTAAAACCATTTTCTCGTAAAGAATGTTGCCCTTCAAAATGTTACTTTCCACAAAATAACAAATTAGAAAATCTTGTGTGGAAAAAAGATTGCATTAAGGCCATACTCTCTTCTTTCTATTCAAACGAGAGTAGATATAAAAATGTACTTGACAGTTTTATTTAAAATGGTTTTTGTTGTAACAGAAAAATATTTCAAAACAAGTAATTACACGGTTTAAACTAAAGAGTCAATTAACCAGAATTTAGTTTATTTCATAATTAGCTAAAACTATAGCTTTTACTGCCTTAAAAATGTCAGCAAACATGGAGAAGACGATTTTAAACAAAGCTGCGATACTGATATTTTATATCTGCTCTGGTTTAGGCGTACAAAAATAATACCGCTAAAAAGTAGAAACAAGAAATGGCCTGAATTATGAGCTGGCTACTTCAAGTTCTCAGATAAATTAAAGCAATTTTTAATTTTGGCGGTGACGTAATGCAAAAAAAAAGTGTCGTAGCAAGATCATGTCTCATAAGTTTGAAATTGTAGGTTGTTATGGATTAGTTTGTATATTTGTCTATGGTAAAGTCACAATTCCAAAATTTTTCTGGAAGTAATTTCACGAAAGAATTACTTTGAAATGACAGAACGCATAATCAGCGTATTTTAAAACGTAATGAATGAGATTTGCTCTTGATAGTGGTTTAGAGCGTAGAAATTTCCTAATTTTATAATTGTACAATACATGTATGGAGTAATTTTGTATGGATGCGAACCACCGTGTACAGTGTTACTCGCAAAAACTTTATAGTTTCAGTAAAATTGAGAAATTGGGAACTGTCTCTTGCACACAAAAAAAAAGTATTTATTTTAGCAAATCATGCAACGAGAACGTTATTTTATAATACGCACTTTTTGCTCACAGAATAATAAAATGGTTTAATATCACGGTTGAAATCCATGGTTGAGGAAAAAAATAAAACAAATAAAGGTTAGCGAAGACGAAATGCGTACCGCTTGGTTCAACGGATCGAGACAATCCCCTCTCTCCGTCCGACTTCGCTTGTCGCCGCCAATTTACCGCGAAGTTAACCACGTTAAAACTTTGACCGGTTAATGGTAACGCTCCCTTCCGCTCGCCATTCTCTTTCCCTCGCAGCTTCCCCTACCTCCCTACCCGCGTCACTCCACCCTCTAGCTCTACTCGTGCAGGAATTTTTGTTGACAGGGCCTCGTGCAGTTAATAAAGATGGCAACTGAATTCCGCGCTCCGGGGCCTCGTGGCCTGTAATGAAGTGAGGTGGCGCGCCCCCGCACCCCTCTCCCACGGTCCAACCCCCCTGAAAACATTTTCGGGGCAGGAGCAGACTCGTCGGCCAGGGGATGTTGAAGGGGGAGGGGGAAGGGACGAGTTGTGAAATGCCCGCTCTCATATACTTCCCTCTCGCGCGCAAAAAATAAAATAAAATACTCTCCAAAATTAGAAACGAGGTAGGTTAAGGGGGGAGGGGCAAGAAAGGAAGAGAAAGTTATGAAAAGGGTTGCCTTTGAATGGCGGGGGTGAAAAGAGAGAGAGCTGATAAAAGGGGTGCAGGTAGGAACCTTGCCCTGAAATACAGTGCTGCACCGTGGAAAATGAATTTCCCTCGCTTAACATTTTATTAGCAATGTTTTGAATGCTGGGCTTGACATAATTGTGAAGGAGTCGGTTCGGGAGAGTGTGTGTGAGGGGATGGGGGGAGATGGCGCCGTGCGAGAGCTCGCGAACCCAGTGCTGAACAAAGGGCGTGAGAGATGGGGACTTGTAGAGTGTTTCTGTCGTGGGTATGGAATCTCAGTCGGAGGAGTTCTGCTCAAGAGGAAGAGGAGTGAATCGTTTCCTGCAAATAACAATCCTCTGCATCGTCACGGATTCAGTATAAGTGGTCCAGGACAAAATGGGCACTCAATATGCCCTACTAAATTTCTATTTTTAGCCAATTCGTATCTTTCTGCAAGTAACGGCTATCGACGAGAAGTGTCTAACCTCTTAGGAAACATCACTTCATGTTTGCGCTTGGAGATAAATTGTGCAGCCATTATGAATCTTCATAGTTTGATAAAAAAAACGTTTATTAATTGCATAAAATTCAAATATTTCGATTTTTATAGATTTTATTTCAGTAGTGTTGCATATAAATAGGAAAATACAAGGCACTACATTCGGTTAAATCGTTGCCAACCTTACAAGCTGCAAGGCAACTATTGTTAATGTTGAATTATGTACAGTAATGGATAGTGATATTTTCTAAAGGTTGAAATTTTAGTGCTCACTTTATCTGTAATGACGTGTACCTTGACAGTGTTCCACAGTCAGCGCGTGACGTGAATCACCTGGACTATAGTCTGTTTCGTGTAACTTCAGTAAAGTTTTAAGTTTGTATGGGAAATTACTTTTGATGTCATGAACGTGTTATATGGAATGTATGAACAACTTCGGTTTGAAATCGAATCAGAAAAGCCTACTCCACACTATACTGAATGTTACAGAATAAGTGGTCGTAAATTGAATGAGCTGTAGATAACGCAAAACTAGGCCTTTCTTGTCAATGATAATGTGTCCGTAAATGTTTCAGGGTCAAACATTACTAAGCAGATTTTAATTCTGCATGCTCCGAGGCACCAGTCTAGTGTCCGAGAGGATGAGTTAGTATCAGAGACATTATATAAAAAAACTAGACTTTTGCGCAGTTCTTTTGTTACATGACCAAATTGAACATTGACATATTGCAGCCGGAGACAGGAAATTGTGTACTTTAGCAGGAGTGGTGGAAACGATTTTTTTCAACAAAAATCTTTGGTACATTGCATGTTATGTGCAGCAATACGGCGCCGTTCAATTTGGTCACACATAGAGATACGCCGTCTGCATTGGGCTTGGTTAGCGCAGCAGAGTGAGAGCCAAGGTGTTGCAGGATGCAGGAATCTAGGCGCATGTGAAGGTGAGCTGTGTTTAAAGCCAAGATCCATCATTTACTCTGCTCTCACGATAATACTTTTTTCGTTCGTAAACTAGAGCAGATATTGAAAAACTGTTGAACAGTTTCGTTAAAAATTGGTTTTACTATGTCGTCTGATTATTTATATACAGAAAAATGACCTAAATTTGGCTAATTAGTTAATTTGTGCAAAATCCGTTAGTTGCATAATTACATTAAACTATTGCGTATATTGGTTTGGAAAAATTAGTAAACAGAGTATACAAAGTTTTTAACAAAACATTGCAACAGATTTTGCATATCTACTCTAGTTTAGAATTAAATAATAAATTATCGTAAAATCAGTAGAAATGATGGATCATGGCCTTGGAGTGTTCCTTCATAAATAAGACATGAGTAAGCGGCTGACTGACGTACATTTTGAGCGACAGCTGAGAATGTTCTCATCTGAGAAGACAAACTGAGGGATGGAAACCAAGGGTTGACATTGACCGGAGAGGAGTATCTGTGAATAAAGAAAAGAAAAAAGGGCAGAAAATACTAAAACACGATTAGCTTTTAGTCGGTTTTCACACGTAAATGTAAGTGACTAAATGGTTTTAGTACTGATATGTATTCACAGAGGACGCATAGAGGTTACTACAGCTAAATTATTTGTTTGATTGAAGAATATGTAATATAAATAATTGGCGCTATATTAATATATCTCTGAAATTCCGATATTTTTATTGTCTTACTGATATTACGGTATCAGAACTCTAGTAACAAAGATACGACATTTGTCTTTACTTCCAAATTGTTTTACTGTCATAGGTGTAGTATTCATTGATAAATTAAAATAAACTAGTCGTCCTGAAGTGGTGATGATTTATTAACTAGGGACGCTTATTAACACTCTTAAGAGTTAACACAAGTCATATAATCGGATTATTAAATTTGTCTAATTTTTTTTTTACATTTTGAGAAGAAAAATGTGAAATTTGCTATTATGGCGTGAATTCTATCTACCTTGCGCTGCAATACATGAATCACAGTTGAAATTTTATCGTGTAACTAGGCTGCAATCAGTGCAGAATTATTTTTTGTCAATATTTATAATTGACTGGATTCATCGCAACCTTAATACACGTTAAAAGTTCAACTGGTATTGCTTGTACTCAAGGTAAATAGATTCACGCTATAATAGCAAATTTCATTTTTTCTTCTCAGAATTAAAAAAAAGAGAAATATAAAAATATCTGAAACGTCGACGGAGACCGAGCCTTATCCCGAACAAGCACCTAGAAGACTGCCAACCGCGATACTCCTTTTAACACTCGGCTGCACTGGCTCATCCTCTCAGACACTACCCTGGTGTCTCGGAGCCCGCGAAATTCAAATTCAAATGTTTGCCTCTGCAAATTTGGAGGAAATAATTTCCAGACACATATTAACTGATGACTAATGCCTTCTTTGCGCCATCTACTACTCATTTAGCTTACGACCGTTTATTCTGGCACATGCTGTAAGTAATAGTTTGGCTTGGACTGTAATTGACATTACTTAAAATAAACGCCCGAAGAAATGTCAACATTTACTGAAGTTATATAGTTATATACAACAAAGTATAACGTGCACTTCTGTTTGCGACATGCAAATATCTCCACGAGGTTGAGTCAAATTACGTACTGAGTGGTTATAAAACACACTTGCTAACGTCCAAATAGAGATCCGAGGTAATTGTTTGCAGGCTGACCTCTAGTGATTAAGTATCATGGTCACGTAACAGAGAAAATCTAGCTAACTTTACCAGATTAGTATTTTGAAAACGCCTTAGTTTATCTTGCAGTCGCCTGTACTTCACAATAATAACTCTGTTATATGGAAGCAATATTCATTTATGTGTTGTTTGATCTTCAGGTTCAATGCTGGGCTTGCTTTCCAGAAGGCGTGTGTTAGATCCTAGCCGACAGTCTTGGACAGTATTATTTCCATGTGATTTATGGTTCCCATTACAGTGAAACTCCGGCACTATTTTTTATAACTACACTTTAAAAAATAGTTAGTAAATTTACCAAAGTGCGTTTAGAGTCGCTAAGAAAGTAGGTATGGTAGAACTGTTTCCCAGACATCCATGGTAGCACTCCTAAACTCGGTTACAAAACAGTCAAATGTATACTGAAGTTTCCACACTTGTATTATAACAAGTAAAAAAGTTTGCATATTTACGAGGCGGGATTATGGTAACTGCTCATTATGCGTTTAAGAAGTTTTTTAGTGTAACTTCTTCCAGTTTAGAGCCTGTGAAGTCAAGGTGTTATTCTTTCTATTTTATAGTAATTCTCTTCCACAAGATCTTTGGTAAATATTCCATCTTTAGTGACACGGAAAGGAAATAACCAAACGGTCGCGATGGTTTAAAAATGACGTTACTCGTCTTCAATCATGACAAATCTGGTCGACTGCTGGTGACGTCGCTTCCGCTTCCTGCTTGTAGTCGCCGTCGGCCAAGAAATTTTCTCTGGGCACTCCTGTTCTACCCGCACTTACATTCCATTGAAACTTCATCGTTTCCAAACACCATCCTCATACGTATTCAATACCTCGTCAAGTTAAGCCTTAAGTACTAACGTAGGCATGCTGTGCTCACGAAGGAAGACCGCATCAACAATAACACTTAAGTTTAAGTAGGATACACCGTGTTTCTCAATATTGACGTACTTATAATCTCTTATACACTAAGCCTAATTCAGAGGGATTGTTTTCAATCACGCTCAGCAAAATTTTGTTAAAATTGGACCACCATAAGTAAGCTGTTCAACTACACGTATTATAGTTTTCCTGGATACAGATAATCATAATCAAGGTTATTAAAATATTGCATTTATTAAGCTAATTTAAACTGTAAAAACCTTTTCTTATTTGTTTTGTTAATAATTCAGTACTCTTTCAATAATAGAACACAATAATTGATTATTTTATGATTGCCATACTTACAATTGAGATTTGACTTTCCATGTCGTTAAATGTCCTTCATCCATATCCTTTCCTGGAAAACTTAAGTTAAGTATTTGACAAGTGCCGCTCCATATACATTAAAACACACACACTTTTAACTTGAATTTCAATTGAAAAGCAAAGGCAAGTGAAAATGCTTCTATTTTAGAAACCACACTAACTGACCCGTGAGTGGAAACTATCTTAATTAAGTAACACCTCCAGGCTTTAAGGACTTGGGCCCGAGTTTCTCGGCTTTCGAGAGAATTATTTTTTAAAATCCATACGAGAGTCAGTATCGTAAAATTGCTTCGTAACTTTTTTGCAAATTGGTTTAACTATGCAATGTAAATTTTCGAAACAAACTGTATGATGAGTGTAGCAAATTTATCAGTTAAAAGGAAATCTCGTTTATTAACTAATTAGCAACTATTTTGCAGTCTTCTGACTCGACAAAATTAGAGTATGTAGTTTAAATCAGTCATAACAAAGTTACGAAGCGATTTTACGATATCGGCTCCCATTGATGTTTTAAAAAATAATTGTCGTTAAATGCGAATAAACTCGGGCCCACGATATTAACACGGCATTCAACTTGTTGAAATTCAAGGGAAATCTCTAACCGAATTAAGCCAACTTGAATGCCGTGCCGAGGGCGGTTACAGTTTGAAAAATTGATGAACGTCCGACTGTGCAATTGAACGGCAGGTGCATATTAAACGAGGGGGGAACTTGGATCGATGGATACATTTTTTCTTACGACGGACACCTGCCACGTGAATGACGGTGACGAACGCGCCACACGTAACAATGTAGGGAAAAGGGAGCGGGTGGGGGTGGAAAGGGGGAACAGTTGTTGGTGTACATTAATAGACCCTCGCACTTGTGGCGAAGTTACGAGGCAAAGTTCGGTGGAAGTCGACTCGTCAATAATTCAGTGTGCTTGTTGCTGCTTCGCTAAGGTGCGGGCGACCAATATTGTAAAAGGGGGTGGGGGCAGCTTTTCGTCTACCACTCGGACCTCCCACTTAGCGAGGGAAATCATCGTCCGAACGCGTCGACGTCCCTACCAACAAATCCACACCCCACCCACCTCGACAACACCGTCGTAAGAGGTGTGCCATCGTGAAAGTTTTATCACGATCGATTCTCCCTCTCTACACCTTCGCCCTTAAGCGGCACGGAGGTGGCATTGTTGCGGCTGGCCTCGATGGACGTCGTCATCCTCCCTCCCCCCGGCACCACCCAACCTTCTGGTTGACCTCTGGCCCGCGTCCCTAGCTTCCTCGCTCGGGAGACCGTCCGTCCTTGCTGAATTATAATTCTGGGGGACGCGACGTTAGCCAGTCGCTTCAAGCTGACGTGTCGCCTATCGCCCTTATCGACCGACTGCTTCAGCTTTCCCAGACTTACCACTTGAGTCTGTTCCACGTACGAGTCCACATATCGTCACCCTAGTCGCAAAATCTTGTAACTCCAGTTCGTATCAATGTAGAAAGGAGGAGAGAAAGGCAAGTTAAATTCCCCCACAATGAATAAAATACATTATTTTGCATAACATAACATAAACATTATTTATATTTACTTCTTCAAATATAGTTTATCATGCTTTAACATTATTAAAATGTTAAAACAACAAAAACGGAGTTACGAGGTTTTACAGCTAAGGTGTCGATATGATAGTTCTGTTGGCTGTGCTGTCTGCGTCTGTGTCTTCTCCATGTCGGCTGATTTTTTCAAGGCCATAAATGTTATGGTTTTAGCTAATTACGTAATTAAATATATTCTGGTTAGCTGAATGTATAGTCAAATCCGTATAATGCGATGTTTAAAAAAAATCATAACTATCTCGCCTGTAACCATTATAAACAAATCTGCCAATAATGTTTTTGATATCCGCTCCCGTTTAAGTTTAAAAACATTATTATTGAAGGGAAAATCAGCAGAAACAAGAGAACACGGCCTTAGATTAGCGCCCTGGGCATGTTAAACTAGATAGCCCTGCCCAACAATTTTTATGTTTTATGTTATGTTCATTCGGTTAATGTTGCAGGTTGGCTGTATGTTGCAGGTTGGCTGTATGTTGCCAAAAACTGTTGGTTAGTAGAGTTCCTGTAATACTGTAGTCATCAGTACTGAAGAAAGTGAAATACAAGTACTTATTAGACAAATGTTGATTAAGAATTTAAATTACCGTGAGACATTATCTCACTATAATAATTAAGTGCAAGATTGTTATATTTTTGCGAGTTCCGCCCCGCTCCCGCCTCCATCCAGCTACCGCCCTGGGCAGTTGCCAAATCTGCCCAAATACAGCACGGGGCCTGGTCTTCTGTGAATTAATCGTCATTAGGTTTCCAGGATGTCGTATGGTTGTCACATTGTTACGTCTTCACTGCCCATTCAGTAAGTACAGAAATATTCGATTTAAGGGGCCTGCCTAGATAGGCTGCGTTTGTGTGTGTGAGGCAGGAGAGGTAAGGTTGCCGATGACTGACGTATGTAATGTATTATCGCCTCTCCGCGCAAGTCACTCAGCTGGCATGCAGTGCTTTACTACTATCCTTTTCCTATGTGACTTTAAGCGGCGACCACATTGTTGTATTTGTAGACAGCGTAGTTTAAAGTCTAACACTTGTTTTCATAGTTATATTTTATCGAATTCGGTTGTTATTTTTTTCCAGGTACGGCCGTCTGGAAACCCCTTTGTTTGGCCATTTTGAGGGGTCCGAAAATGGAATTTCTTATAAACGTGCAGAATTTCTAAAACTGTAGCGACATAGTTTCAAATGTGTTCTTTTATTAGATATACAAACGTAATGTGCGTCAAATAGTTTCGTAAAAAACAAAGAATAGCCGTAACTCAGTTCAAAGCATTTGAAGCGCAGGAAGGGAGGTCCTTAATTTCTGAAATGACGTTTATCGGCAGTTAAAAACTCGCACTCGTTTAGGGTAAAAATTTTTATGTAATTACTGCAGCATACGCATACAGGTTAAGTGAGTGTGGCGCAACTATTAAGTGGTTCTCTGTAATACGGTACAAAATAGGCATTAAGCAGAGATGTAGGGTAGCTTGTCTCGCTGATGAGGTGAATAGAGGTGGAACCAGACATTAAAGAGGAAAGTGATTGACCATGAACTACAGTCAGAAACACTCCTAGCATACGCCTGACGTGTTTGAGAAATAATGGAAAGCCAATGAATGACGTACGGTCTGTTTATCGAACCAGGATCCTCCCAAATGCGAGTCTGGTGTTTTACTACTTCACCATCCCGAATTAGCAGAGTAGACAGGGTGCTATTTTTAACCGGTGTTTCATTCTCCTAAATGTTTGTGGTACTTCATCGATTTCGTTGTAGAATATAACCGCAAATCGAGTAGATTATTTCATTACACATAATCTTGCCTAGCGTTGTTTTGTCTAAACGTAGGCAAGACGAATTGAGATAAATAGACACATCAGAAAAACTAAGCAGACCCCAAAAATGTACCTCAAATAACTTCGGGCAGTACAATAGTAAGCAAAACGACTATGGGGGAAAATTGTTTTTTCTCCAGATGACTTTTAGACTAAAGAAATATAAAAATTCCCGTTTAGGTGAATACATATATTTGCTACAAATAGGATAACGTTATGCATCTATCAGCTCCACACATTATAATTAGTTTTTAGTTAAACATTTTAAGCTGTAAACAGTCCTACAAAAAGTATTTTAGTCCAGTATATTGTTGTTCCAAATATTGACTTCCTAAAACAGAAATACCATACTTTAAAGAAGACTTTTTCAAAGCTGAGAACCATTCAATTAGTTTTGCTTCTCTTGAGATCAACTTACCAAAAACACTGACGCCCGCGCTTGAAACGTGTTTCCCCGTATCCTACGAGCCCTATCGTAATAAACAGCAACAGCGAATGCGATTGTAACTCGCAGTGAAAACGCCACGAGCCACGAGCAACGCTTGAAAAACATTGTCTCTTCGACATTCCACTTCTTGTCACGGGGCACGACTCCAGTTCCAGTGTCCGGCGCTGTTTGGATTGCGACGCGTCGATGAATGGTTGAGGATGGTATGGGGAAGGTACAGTGGTTGTTGGGAAAATAGGGGGAGTGAGATGTGTCGTTAATAATTCAGAAAATATCGACGAGATAGGGCGCGGCGTGAAAAGTGTCGGCTGCCAGGACCAGAACAATAACGCCCCCTTTCCATTCCATTGCGCTGGGACGCATGTGTCGAGGAAGGCTTGGCTGTGGGTTGGGGGGTGTTTTGGAAAGGGGTTCCCCAATGGGGACGGGGTTTGGTCGGCAGGAAGTAGAGGTGTTGGTCGATTCAATGTTTGCCTGCCCTTCTACCTTCCTATTCCTGGCCAGACGCTTGTCCACTCTGCGGGGTCGGCGAACCGTAGAGTGAAGTCGTCCTACTTGCAGCTACAAGTGACAACTTGGCAGTCGCGACCGTCTTACTTGAGCCCAGGACCCCCACCTCCCTTGCCGTGTCTGACACGTTCCTCACATGAAGGACTCCACGACATGCCCAGCAACCCATCCGAGACAGCGCCTGCCTAAGTGCACACTTCGACTCCTTGGGGAAATAAACATTACTGTATGTTGTGCCACGTGGTGTGTTCTCACACGCTAGTGCCGTATACGCAACGTGCAAGAATACTGACAGACATTACTAGCGCCTATAACACTCGATGCCTGGGAGATCCCACTAAACAATTTCGAACTTGACTAATCCAAGCCTCCAAGAATATTTGTGAACGCCAGCAGACAAGGGGCAGTGGTGGCCGAGTGGTCAGACCTACCTTTTTACCAGTACGATCCGGGTTTGATTCCCGGTGGGGTCTGTCCCTGGATTTTAGCAAGTGGGAATCGCGCTGGACGATGCCGCTGGTCGGAGTGTTTTCTCGGGGATATCCCGTTTCCCCCCGCCCTTTCATTATGGCCCTGTTCCATACTCACGTCATTTCACTAAATCCAGCAAAAAACAGCTGCTCATTGGCTGACATAGTTATAAGGTCCTGCATTTAGTTACTTTTTTATTATTGGTTCAGTGACTTACGCTAGCTGTCTAATAAGGCGAGGGCCAATCGCGAACGTGGCACAAACTTATAGTTGTTGGAATTCTAGCTAGTTCTCAACTTAAAACGCGAATTTTTTTTTGGTCCCTGACGGAATCGACCCCTTTAACCAGAAAAAATTCTCTCTTCGCAACTGTATGTATATTTTTACTGGGCCTAACCTCCTGCCAGCAGAGGTAATAACGACGGTTACCCAGAAATCTACACAAATACATGAAATTGGAAGAAAAATTGTTCCATGGTCCACGTTAAAAATACTTCGTGCCTGAAGCACGTTATTTTCAGTCGCGGCCATAATGAATATTACTAACTATACACCGTGTTTAACGTATAAAAATCAGGTCAATTGAATTTTTGTTGAAAATCTCTTTCTTTCGTTTATGAAATCTAATGAGATATTTATTGGTGTTGTTTTTGTCAGCATGATATTTTCATCAAACATTTGAAAACACTACAGTTGGGGATATTTTTACAAAAGTCGTACAATACTGTGCTCTGTCGTAATTTTGACAAACAAATGAATAAATTATAACTGAAATAACTTTGTTCCGCTTCCTATTTTCTCAGATTTTAGTAATACAGTTTTCCACATTCCCTTATCAGTTCATATTTTCACTGTGTGAACTTTGAATGAAGATAACAAATTTCTTGATTTGTGTGTAACCTGTAAGTGTGATTATGTTTTGTGTGTGTACGCGTGCGTGTTCTTGGGAGGACTATACAAAGAAACTAGAATGATTAATTAGGAATTGCTGTTGATAATGACATGCGGTGGAAATGAAAAATATATTTGAAAACATCAATGTTAATCATAGATGTTCGAGTCTAGCTTTAGAGGGAGCTACGATTAGCATTTTCGATGAGAATCATGAACAAGACGAAAAAAACGCACGTGAAGCAAATGGAAAGAATTTATTCGGATGCTTCAAAGATATTTGAAATTAGCAACAATTTTATTTACATTAAAATGAGACACACACATACACACACACACACACACACACACACACACATACACACACACACACACACACACACATATATATATATATATGTCTTAACCATAGTTAATTGCTAGACTTGTTCTTATTAAGATGAGGGTGTCTTTAGTTATTATTTAAAATGTTCTGAGACAGTCACAAAACACGAAGTGGAGCAATATTATATTATTAAATAAATACAAGACTTCTATTTTGTTATTTTGCAAGTCTTTTACAAAGAGTTGTAACGTTTTATACATATTTATTATTGGTATTTAAAATTATTCACATTGTGATTTGGTTTGCAGTGGTGTAGAAACTATGACGTTTAAATATTTATTACCTGATAATGAAAAAATTAGTATTTCTACTGTTAGAATGGCTCGAGGGGAAAAGGTAAACGAATTGTTTGTGTCCAGGGCAGTTACTTAATATTTTCGTGCTCTAAACAGCCTATCTGATGGAGGGAATTTTTTTTTTGTATAAAGACAGATGGAGTTACTTTTTCCTCCCTTTAGTTGAAATTATCTTTTGTATTTGTGATTCATTCCGCCTCAAGCTCCACTCACTCACTCACTCACTCGCTCGCTTCCCTCATTCCTTCCTAACAACCCTGTTCTCCAGTCGTGTTTTTTTACCTCTCACGTTTCGCCTAGGGATGGATTGCCTCATATATCTTCGACAAAGTAGCGTTAAAAACAAAGACTGTTTTATTATTTCCACCGAAAATGCGCAACCGATGTTTTCGTTCTGACATATGAATGCGTATGTGTTATTATTTTATATACATATATATATATTTCCCGTTGTGAGTGAATGATGTCTGCCTCAGCCGCGCATAAAACTTGTCGATTGTAGCACCCTGCCACAATTTTGAATACGAATAACCCAGAAAGGAGCAGAAAATAACTTACGGTGTTTGGAGGCAACATTCACGCACATACGTCCTGTGTTTACAACCAGGTTTGTGAAATATAGTGTATTGGATATTTCGAAGCCGTACCACGCAGACATCGTCAATCACATGAAGACATCGTCAATCACATGATCCAGCAGTGGTCGTTTTCGGATGCTTGTCACTAAAACCGTCATTATTTCACGTTCGTACGAAGTAACGTTGGTTTCGTACACATTAGTTGTGACGACACTTTTCTAACATGAAAATGTTTATACTGAAATAGTTTTTACATTGTGGCATGTCAAAGACTTCATGCTATGGGAACGTTTGCGTAGCCAACACGAACTGACTTACCAAAATTGAATGTGTGTGTGTGTGTGTGTATATATATATATATATATATATATATATATATATATATATATATATATATATATATGCTGGTTCATTTTAGACTGAGCACTACCCAACACTTATAATAATCAAATGATGTATTTATTAGAGTTATACAAGTTTTGTTTTGATAGTTGTGAAATGATTACACTAGTTTTTTAGTTTCAAGGAAGTTTTCCTAATTTAAATAGTAAATACGGTGGTATAATGTCTCACTGATAATAGTAAGCTTTTATCAGTTTTTCCTGAATAGTATATATATATATATATATATATATATATATATATATATATGTGTGTGTGTGTGTGTGTGTGTGTGTGTGTACGATATATCGAGAGGTTAGAAGTAAAACTACCCAAGTCTTTTTTCTCCAAAATTGAGATATTGCAGCCAAGTACTGTGAATATCACTCTCCATGTTTAGTAATAATACCCAGGTTGTGACACCTTTTCTCTCATAGAAGTACTCTTATTTTCAGCTTTGTAGAATGGTTTGGTTAATTTTGGTAAAGGTTTTCCGAAAGTTACTGAAAATGGACTTAGGTAGTTTTACTTCTAAACCCTCGATATCACCTATTAGTAGGATTAGGAAAAATTCGCGAGTTCAGTGACCTGCATGCTAGAATCCAATATCCTATGCATACTCAAGCCCCGTATATTCGTTCATTGTCTGCTGTCTGAATGAGTAGCAGGTAATGGGCAAATGGTAGGGCTTCGGTATACACAGGATAATGGATTCTAGCATGTTGGTCGTTGAACTCGCGAAATATTCCTAGCCCTACCTATTAGTCGTCAGGTGCAGTTACGCTGGTGGTGTCAGTCTGCTCTATTCTTTGATAAACAACTTTTGCCCAAAGAATGTGTGTCCTCGAATTCATCGTGTCAACTCCCGGTTAGTGGCGAAACACGAATTTTTTGCTCTTTTATAGCTACCACGTGTAAAATATGTACATTTACTTCGGCATGGGTGGCCTGAGATTACATTAGTACGTACCGACATGTACTTCGCGATTATTATTTCAATTTGACAAAAGAAATCAAACTATTTACAGTCCACATTTTTTAGTAGCTATTACCCCTGTTTTTCGCGAAAAGAATTTTGCCTCAGTTTGTTTCAGTGACTTACGTGCACATCTGCAATTCTGCTTCATGGTTATTGGTAGCGTGTCTATGCCTATAATTTGACTGAGCCAATTCCAATAACGTTCCCGCAACATCACACGTCTGTGATTTGCCGGTAGAATCCCAAGGCTCGTGGTAGTTAAAATATCCAATCACTGACCACGAAACAGAACTGCAGATGTGCACGTAAGGCAACGGAACAAAGTGGGGCAAAATTCTTTTCGCGAAAAACAGGGGTCCCTAGCGATTACTGATCGTAAATGTACCTGACAACTCGTATGTAGAGGCACGAGTATTTCGCGTATTCATGTGACAACAGCCTAGACTTCTCAGTTATATGTGTACCGGCTGAAGCCGAATATCCATTGGCTTTTAACAGTACAAACGTGTAGCACATGATATCTCCACGACTCTTTCCTTACTTGTAACTGGCTTGCAGTCGTCAAATGTGTGTTAAAACCGCTTTCGTCTAATCACAGAAGGAGGAGTAATGTATACGTTATTGACGTTCAACCTGACGTAGAAACAATACGCGAAATAATCGTGCCTCTACTCGCAGGTTAACACGGAGTGAGTATTGTTATAATGGAAACACGGCACTTTTCTTCTGCTTCTAATTTCGGAACACTTCACTGTAATTCATGTTCTACTGCAGAATATTAATAAAAAAAGTCATCTTGTTAAAAATTACATCAGTTAACCGTTTTCGAGAAATTCGTATATAAAACTAATGTTTTTATTTATAACGCCTGTAACATATGCAGGCATCGCGACTTTCTTGCAAGGCGTGTAACCGAACTAATAGGCGTGTAAATAACACTGTTCTAACGGATTTATCATCTAAGATTTGTAACACGTACATTATCAAAAAAGTTAATTGTACTGTAAAGTTGTTACACTCTGTGGGAAAGGAAACTGAACTATTAAAATAAAAGCCACACGTTAATGGCAATGTTCACCAAGTTTTACAAAATCTTACGTCCAGGTAACCCCATTGTTTCAAGTGACAATAAATAATTTCACTATCTGCATACCAATTGACACGTTTTGTAATATCACTAATAAAATGTTTTGCATTACAGCATGGGATATCAGCTTTGAAGTGGTTAGGACGCACTCATTGAACCAAAGCGATTTACGTATAGTTATCGGAGGTTACCTTGATGTAAGCTGATATTGTTTTTATGCCCGTCAATAACGTAATCCGCGAAATGTAAATATAATTATATGTCTGATAATTGTTTATCTTTAGAAAGTCAGTCAGCTTTAGTTATTTAAAATTTCATACACCATCCCATTTACGCTTTCTAAATACAATGTGAGGAAATCGTCGCAAGTTATGTGTGCATCATCGTACACGTACGAAAAAGCAAAGATTTGACTTTTATTGGACATACGTAGCATCGGCAGAAATTAATTAGGATGGTTACCTACATCTTAAGGGCGCCGCCTACCCACGCGTGAGAGGCTCAAAATCTACGGAGCTGTAAGGTCGACCTTGAAGCGCGCATCAAATGCCGCGTCGCCTCAACGAGCCAAGCGCTGAACAAGCGTGCAAGCTTCCCGCCGAACGGTTTTACTATGGGACACTAAGTGGTGACCATATAATTTTATTGGTGGAAAGTCTGCAGCTAAGTTCAGTGCAGGTCGCTATCTGAGTTTCACATACATCCTGTCTGTACATTTTGAAGTACGGCAGTCCGAAAAGGCCGTTTTTAGCCATGTTAGAGGGCTTAAAAACAGTGTTTTTAATGAGCTTGGCGTCTTAACAATGAGGTTCCGACCTTGTTTGAAGTTTGTTTTATTTTCGTACGTTGGCACAATGAGCACACGTGGAATATTTGCGTAGAATAAACCTGTTTACGAACACACTGCAGCGCATTTAAAGCGTGGGTTAGGCGGCCACCTTAAGACAGCGACACGACTGGAGGAAGACTCGGCCATGGTCTGTGTTATGGATCCATCCCAGGACTCGCCTGGAGCGATTTCGGGAAACCATAGAAAGCCAGATAGCCAGATCCGGAACGGAATCCGCATGATACCGAATTCGAGTTCGATGTTTTGTCGTAGTGCCACTGCGCTCGGTTAATGTAATTAAGGTATAACGGGCAATCATCCCTAGTTCTAATTTACTAAATTTTTTTTTAAATGAAGACATCTTGTCACCCACAGCGGAAATATTCGCAGCCATAATTCTAAGTGGGTTTAGTATGTTGTTTGCATCTCATTAGAATGTAGACTTCAAGTAGAAGATCGTACGAACGATATCTAAAATAAAATACTCTTAACCCTTTGTTGACGCTATCGTGGTAGTAGCTATCATTAAAATGCGTGGTATTTGCTTTTGCGATAGTGTTTGTTTGCTTTACACACGTACAGCAAATTGTGCTCTGATAGCTACTTCAATAGGAAAATGCGGCCAAGGTCGAAGCAGAAATGATTGCAGATAAGAGTAACGAAAAGTGAGCAAAAAGTAAATCATACGTTCGTTAGTATGGAATGTAAAACTTACAAGAAAAAAATCCAAACCTATAAATGTACAAATTTCATTTGCATTCACTACATGATGTTGCAAAATTACATGCCAATATTCTGGGGTAACATCCTCGCAGCTAGAGGAAGAAGGAATACTGTATAAACATAGGCCCGATAAGGCACCGTTTCTGTACAGATCCTGACGTACAGTGTACCAGCGGAATGCCACCGCAGTTAATAGGCGTATTTTAGCGGTTGAATTGGTAGCGGTACCCGTGAACAGAGCATTTTAGAGCTCCTGTTTATAAGGGTGTTTGCAAGCATGCTGCGAACATGCTGAGGGTATTTGCAATTTTCTGGCAACCGAGGCAAAAGGACGGTTGCAGGGTTCGTTCATATGATGTTTACCTTTACCATTATTTCCTGTTTTATCTCGAATTAATCTGAAATCAAAACGAACTGCATTTATGAGCATTATGGACGAGACATAAGTTAATATGGAAGATATTTACGCAATATTAATTTTTCATTCTATGCAGCTGCATAATTAAATTTCTTTCTACAATTGCTTACGTTGTACATGTAATAAAATAGTGACAGCAGTATATTTTCAAATAAATCTATTCGTGAAAATGTGTTTTCCTTTATACAGTCCAATTATATCCCCGATAAGGCATTAGCAAATACATAATTTCGTAACTTCATGTCAGTAGCCATCTACTTTCACTGAAATATTGCATTCTAGCGATCTCTTGTAAATGCAAACAGTTTCCGCAAACGCTTGCTAACAGCTTGTGAACAATTCAACCGCTAAAATATGGCTATTGTTCGCAGCTACATACCAGACGAGATATATTTAACAGAACAGTATGCATTGAGCGTTGTGGTATTCTACAGTAGCATAGCCAACATACACGCTATGGTCTGTACGTCAAGTACTTTGAACTGTACAGGATTGGTTCGTTTTCGTACCTTTGTTCACATAACACTATTTGTTCCTATAGTTCTGAGGATCGTTTCCCTACATATTGGCATGCAGTTTCGCAAAGTGCTTTACTAACGATAGCCAATCCGCATAGCTTACACCACGGTATTATTGCAACAGTTGTTGGCACTTCATGACATGTTCTATCAACTGTCTAGCTCGAACAGGTATCACGATGACGGCCTAAGACATTTACAGAATGGCCAGACACTACTCTCTGCAGTACATATGTAGATTCAGACTACAATCACTTTGGGAATGTTCGAGTTTTTGCTTCCGCATCACAATCTATGAGAAAAGCTATTTGGAGTACTTAACCGTCCCTCAACAGAGTATAACAATTCAGTTTGCGAAAAACGACTATTTCCTTAATAAGAGACGTTAATGAAATCCAGTCCTACAATATAAAATATAAAATCCACGTTTAGTAGACTTAAAGTAATTTACATGAACACACATTAGAAATTACATAATCCATTGCTGTTGGCTTTATATCGTTATACCGGTTATTTCGGAAGGAGTATCTGTAAGTTTCTGGTGAGCTGTTCACCTGGAATTTAAATAACGATAGAGGGATACAGGAAACAGTTCTGCCGTTGCCTAAATGTACCAATATTTTACATGACTTAGTTGAGCACGAGACCACGTATATTAGGCCGCGGTTACACGGGCCTAGGAACTAGATTAAATTAAACTTGCTCAGCCGTACGTGTGGTCACACGGTGTCTGAAGTAGTTCATATCGATCATGTCGTCTACCTTGGATGGCCTTTGCCGGTAATATTTTACCGTAAGCAGACTGTTTTCAATCATGCCCTACTTTCTATTCATATATATGAAAGAGTATTGTTTTGCCTCCATGAGAAGAGACAATTTATTTATTTTTCCTTTATGTTTTTTTTTTTTTTTTTTGCTGTCTAGTACACTCTCACATTTTATGATGTTCATCTATAAACATGGATCCACAGAAACATTGCGTAATACGTAAACATTTCTAATATTACAAATTTTTTTTTTTTTTTTTTTTTTTAGAAAATTTTTTACAGTTGTTTAATAACAGTTTGTGAAAATCATCGTTGACTTTGTTTCTGGTAGGTTGCTATAACTCTGCATTTATGTACTATTCGTAGTGACAAAACATTACTTGTATTCGATTTTTACAATCGTCCTTTATCGGGGAGCTCTTTCAGCCTCATCTTGTACAAAGTAGATGACGTGTCTTTAATTTCCGGACTTGCATAGTTATTCCTTGAAGCAACTGCCTGGAGCCGTAGCTTGTTGCACAGGTTGCAGTTGTCCTCTCCGCAGGGGATCTCTCTTGGCAACAGTCCAGACGTCGAAGCTGCTCGAACCGATCAGAGGTGCAGGGGTTGTAATTAAAGCGCACCAGGAGACGATCATTGCGCTTCTGGTCACGTGACGATGGCGTGAGTGTCCGGGAGGGGATGGTCCCTTCCCCTGCCACTGTGTGGATGTGGAGAAAGAAGGCTTTTTGGTTCGAAGCTGAAGGGAGAGACAGAGAAATAAATGAGGCAGTGGTGAAAAAAAGTGTCGGTAAAATTGGGGAGGGGGTGGCAGGGAAGGGAAACTCCATCGTTGTCCGGTTCTTGCAGCCAATACGACCCCCCAATTACAGCGCCCGCCCGACCGTGTAAACTACAAACCACCCTATATCCCCTCACCCCTCTTTTACCCAATAAACCCTCACCCCTCTTTTACCCAATAAAACAGAACACACGAATTTCCAGAGGGGGTCGGCAGCCTGAGGGGGTCGGAACATAAACTGATACATGATGTGTGTTATCCCTCCCCTCTTCACCACCCTTCGCCTTCTCCCCCCCCCTCCACTCAAAGGGCACCTCTAGTTCGCAGTGATTAAAATTTGCTTGCGATGAACTCCCCCGCCCTCTCCAGCTGATTTGAGGGATGTAACGTGGTTCGCAAAAACAATTTCACAGCTGAGAATGTCACAGAAATGAACATTTACCAACGGTCGCAGTGACCAGCAGGGTGAGTGATGTGCGCTACAGGTAATTTACCGACTGTGAGGTACGTTCATAAATTTTGACCGTTGCATGGTTTTTATGTTCAGACATTTGGATATCTAACAGTTGTAAAAGCGCCGCAAAAAAATTATAAAGTTTTATTACGTTCCAGGATTATTAAGCGGCGGCAAAAAAATAACACGATTTTATTATTGCTAAAAAAATTGGTTTCGTCAATTTAGACGTAACAAAATATTTTGGAGTGAAGGAAAAAAGTCACCGTTGACCGCAAATCCGTATTTAACTGTCACAGAAGGGCAGTTATTTTTAACAATAAAATACTACTCTTGGTGTGCTTTTTAACAGTAAATCTTTTAACTTAATTTTGTCACACCCATTCTGCAGCAATCTGACGGTGCATTGCCCAGTCATAATGTTTCTCTGTGTGTGTGTGTGTGTGTTTGTGTTTACACACACAAACAATATGAAATTCACAGACAGGCACACATACACTCACATATATTCTTATGAGTATGAATTTTTTAAATGTTAGTGTTACAGATGTATGTACCGCTCACACTTTCACCTTTAAAGTTAACGTAAATTATAACCCAAATAAAGGTGATACTGTTTGACAGTTTAGGTCGTATAACTTTCGAAAAAAAAAAAAAAACCAACCAACATGCCTGACAATGACTTCACAACTAATCTTACTTCAGAAATATGTTAATATTTCTGGAAGAAAAGTACCACTACCCGTAAGAAGAAAATGTGAATGTTGACAAATCATCCACTGAAAATAATATATTGGCACAATACCGTCAAACTAAAATTAAAAATACACCTTATTAAGTTATTTCCTTCAAATTAAAAACAATAAATGGGCATTGTTTTTATATAAAAATTTTATTGACAGGTTAAGAGGGCGTCGTACATAATACAACGCTAAAGGCATTAATATATAACTGTAGGTTTCTTGAAGCCAATTTGTGAAAATTAAACAATAGCAATCCTAGACCTTTTAAACAAAATTGTTTCTAGTGTTACGAACTTCTGAGGCACAATTTCTGACGCCGGAACCTCGTGCATTTAACTGTGGCGCAAGAATTAACGCGTAACGAATTAATAGTTTTGGATAAATATTTACTTATAAAGTTTGGCAAATACCATTATTTAGGACTGTCATTGAGTATTTTATCCATATTGGCTTTGAAAAAAAGCGAAGGAAATAATTGATGTTTTCAGCGTTTATTTATCTACCATGCAGTTGATAAAATATTAAGTAAGCGTCTTTTTTTTTAAGACGGATGCCAAATACCAGTTTCAAATGTGCTGAAGTATGTTAAAAATCTGTTCATTTAGTCGAAATCTTGTTGATTACACAGTAAGATAGTTTACGTAAGTAAAACGACTTCAAATGATCATAGATTGTGTTCAATAATTTACAGGTTAATGAAGTCTAGTCAGTTTCCAAGTAATCACGCGATTTTCTTATGTCTCTATTATTTAGTTGACTGACAAATCGAAAATACGTTTTGTATTTAATTTTTCATAAGCTATGACCATACAAAATGAACACTCTCTCTCCTGACTCGTCCTATAAATATTTACGTTATTCCAGCTCGCGTGGGTGCAGTTGTCAGGTGTTGATGGTAGCAGCGTATATCGCCTGCCGCTGACAGGCGCTGGCAGAGGGGCGTTGGGCGAGGTGCAATTATTCACACCTAGCGTCATAAATTAATATCGATGTGCGTCTGCCCACGCGAGACACGAGCGCTTCTGGCGGCCAAAGCCGCAACTATCGCTTGATACTGCAATCACAACAGCGCGACTTACGCGACGTGATGGGCTCGATGCGGCTTTAAATATCTCGTTATTGTGATCACTGGTTTGTCTGTCGCGCAACAAATACTAGAAAAATATTAACTGTAAACAGATATGGACTAATGCTGACTTTGTATTGCAGTCATTGATGTTTACATTATTTCACTATTTTCCCGATTATTTATAACATATGAACATCCATCGACAATCCCATGCGTGAAAATAAAGTCGCAAATACTTATTTGCTTATAATAACAGAGAAAAATCTCTACAAAAATAATTAAATTCAACTTTTCCCACTGTTCACCAACATTTGGGCATAAAATGCAAATCCGTTTTTATAGCTTTGTCGCGTTCACGACGGAAATAAATTAGAACTGCTTTCTATTCGAAAATTTTACTCGTGTCGTACCCATCGCGTCGCGTTCGTCGTATTATTGTTATATATGAATGTTTATCGCGGGAAGACTAGAATGTTTGCTGGGTTCCAACGTACGTTCAGCGCATGAAAAGCTCAACGGCTTTTCCGTGTACGTGGAGCCGTTACCCTATTTGACTGAACCAATAATAATCCTGATATTGTAACATTTAATGCCTGTTGTTGGTCTGCAGACAGCTACGGCGTGTCAGACGTGTATCTTGCAATAAACACGCTGCAAGAAACTACAGTGTTTTCAAGGGTATATTTTCGCAAAAAATTTTCGCGATATGCCATCATCTCTATTCTGTTGTGAATCTAGCATCATTCCTCGCAGTGCATAGCAGTTGACAATGCAGAAGCTAAACTTCCACGTGTGTGGTGGAAACTAGCTGTTCAGAGATTTAAAGTCAGTATGACTTACCGTGCGAGCTAGATACTAAATAATTATTTTTTACAAACATAATTGGGTCTCTCTAGCTTGTGGGAAGGTATGTGAGAAGGAAATATTGCTTAACAGATGAGAAAATTTCAAAAATATTTTACTTGTTGGTATTTAATGTAATTTCCTTAAATATTTTCTTTGCAGCAATGAAAACATATTTTTCAGCAGAGTCTTGTCTTAAAAAATAATCCACAAACAAAAATTATCATATGTATTTCTACAAAACTGTTGTAATAGCAAAACAATATTTGTTATAAAGTGCTCTTTACGATAAGGTACTTCGCAGTGGTTCATGGTTGAAAAAATATCTTTGTCGAAATAAAATTTACGCTGTTTGTAGCAAGTAAAGAAATTACAGAATTTGAGAGATTAGATACAAAAAAAAAAAAAAAAAAACCTTTTTTAATTTTATTGGTTGAAAATTATTTTACATTTCAACAATATTACATGCTGATGATTCACAGGTAGTATAATTTTATGAAACGGTGCTTTTAACGTTCATGCTGTTGGCTACATTATATTCTGCGCACAGATGAAAATACGGCGCGTTTCGCTGCCTGAAAAGCAGTTTGGAATTCACAGAGAGGCCTGAGTGAAACAGCTGTGCATTTTCCATTAAAAAATCATGGCGTGTACACGTGTTGCGGGAAATGCCCCGACATGACAGGCGTCGACAGCACGTGCTGCTCCCATGAAAGAAAATGGGGACGCAATCGTGCGACGACAAAATACATGCATCCCCGATCTGCGCCGTTTCACCGCCGATATCCGCCGAATAATGGCGTGACACATTCCGGTTAAATCCCGTGAACAATACCCGCAGAGATTCAAACTGAACAACATTGTCACCAAGGATGCAAAAGGAAGAATTTCACATGACTCTCCAACCGAGCAGATGTACAGGATATTTAATTTTTTTTCCTTGTCCTCATTTACTGCGCTTTTTTCAATCTGTTAATCTTATAATAAACGACTGGTTATAAAATAATATATTAGGCTGAACTATTCGGGCATGTTTACTTCACGTTAGGATTTTTGGTAACTTCGATATTCTGGTTCAATTTTTTATTTAATTGCGCATTAAGGCCTCGCTCTTTAGTTTTGCAGTGGTTTCGAAAGTATTTTTCTTAAAGCAAATTTATACATATGTCAAAAATTCATTCTGGCAGTTTTAACACGTATATATATCATAGTTTGCATATGAATTTTTCTGTTGAAATACACCGAACGGGTTTTTAGATTTTTCCCCCGCAAATAGCACTTATTTTGCTGTCAAAATTAGCCAAAATAAAGCAAAATAATTATTTGCTAGCAAACGGTACATTGTTTTAATAAAGACTCTGGTAGAATTGTGTATCGTATGACTGTACACAGTCTCAAATTTTTAAAAGCATTTGGTTAAAAAATATTACAGTAAATTGCAATGGTTTGGAATAAATGAAAGATCATGGCCTTAACTGAAAACAATATAATTATAAATTTAGAAAGGTTTGTGAACTCAGTGAAATTCTCAAATAAGCATTCCCGTGTTTTTTGTAAACTAACAAGCCTAAATGTACCTAAGTGACATGTACCCCTATTTCGTCTGTTTTCTCGACGATTATTTTTTAAGCCATGAAAAGGTCCGATGCAAAAATCTGTTTGGCATTTTCGTTTAAAATTGTTTTACCACGTTAGCTTTTATTTTTTAAGAGAGCAAATACTATGGTTTTAGAAAATAATGTAATCCAAAAAAAAATTTGGTTAATTTATTTAAAAATTGAAATCGTATTATTTCTTGTCTTAAAAATAGCTAACACGGTAAAAAAACATTTTATACAAAACTGCCAAACATATTTTTGATATCTTCTCCTGTGTGTACTTAAAAAAATATATATATATATTATTGCAAAGGCAATACTAACAAATATGGCCATGAGCATCGCCCTGGACATAAACAAATTTTTCGCAAGGAGGTGTACAAAAAATCTATCATGTTTATACGTCTTAGATGTTTCGACACTTGAGCCCGTCCATTATTTCATTGTCTGTTGTTCCAGCGAGTAGCAGTTAATGGATAAATGGTTGAGGCTTGTGCATAAATAAGACAAAGATTCTAACACGCTTGTCGTTGACCACGCGAAATACTACTTTACCTTTCGCGAAAAGAATTTTGCCCCACTTTGTTCCAGTGCCTTATGTGCACGTCTGCAGTTCTGCTTCACATATATTGGCAGCGTGCCTTTGAACTGTGACGTTTCTCATTTGACTGTACCAATCACAATAAGGTTACTGTAACACCACACGTCTGTGATTTGCGTGTAAAACCCCACGACACACGAATGTCAAAACATTCAATCTCTGACCGTGAAGCAAGTCTGCAGACGTGCACACAAGTCACTGACACAAAGTGAGGCAAATTTCTTTTCGCGAAAAGTTCATGTCTCTACTCGTTATTAGAGATATGAAAAATTCGGGTTTAGTTTTGTGTGCACGTTAGAATTCAAACAAGTGTAGGTTGGCGTCATGTTGGTAATTGGCTCTTGATTCATTTGGCACCTTCTGAAGATTCCTGAGCCGATCATGAGGATCCAACTGAAAGCAGACTCAATAATACGATATCACTGTGTCCAACGAGTAACCTGCGCGCATCTCTTGTCTGCGTCAGTAAATATATATTCTTGGAGTCTAGCCCACAAGTCAGTGAACCTGCGAATTTGTCAGGTCTCTATTTATTGTTTGTTATTGAACTGTAGCTGTCAAAGGTGTCTCGAAACATATGTCATCAAATCACAGAAGTGATAGTCAAATATACGTCCTTGATGGTCAACATGGCCTAGTATGAATCCAGGATATACTCATAATAAAAATATACAAACGGTATCGACGGATTTGTATCAATTTATTCTACATTTCCTGATATTTATAGCTGACTGTCTCTTTATGTGTGTGTGTGTATATATATATATATATATATATATATATATATATATATATATATATATATATATGTGTGTGTATGTATATGTGTGTGTGTGTGTACACACACACACACAGGCTGTCCAAAAGTAAAGCACACCACGCGAATGCTGGGCTGAATTGGAGACGAAAATATAAGTGGAAAAATATACGACGGCATTTTACGTGCACAATGTTGCAACACTTCACGAAGAATGTCCCATTCTGCGCTACACGTCCAGATATTATTTTATTATTTAATTTATGTTACGTCGAGTAAACGTAGAATCGTGCTTGGATCCATAATACGCAGATCAGAACAGTTGCAGTAAGGTAAGTAAGATATATGTTGAGTGCAAGAGGGTACGATATGCAGTGCTATGTTACCACATTGTAGAAATGAGGTTAGAGACGCGTCAATTTCGCGGATTCATCTGGCAGCAGCCTAGACTTGTCAGTCCTATACATCCACTGGCCACAATCGATTATCTATTGGCTTACAACCGTACAAGCAGGTAGCAAGCGATAGCACTTCGCATTATTTCCTTATTTACTACTGGCTTCCAATAGTCAAACGCGTTTCGTAACAGCCGCCAGCAAGTCACAGACATGACAATGAAGTATACATAATTGAGGTTCAACCTGACTTGGAATGTATCTGCGAAATTTACGTATCTTTAACCATCATCTCTACTTATAAGGTAACGTCTGGGGCCGCCATGAAATGTATAGTTTAATTATTGATTTATACAAGACTATCTTTAAGACTGTAACTTTTTCGAGAGAGCAGCATTCTGTCCAGTGGAAGCTGGTAAGGAGGTATAAGAGTGTGCTAAACAAGCTGGACGAGTGAAGTGTTACCTGTATAAAGGAAGGGACAAGGCAACTATATGTGATAAATCCGGCAAGTTAGATTTCACAGCACTATACATTCTTGAACCTCGGTAGCAGGTGTATTAACTGCTACCCTACTGAGCATCCAGTTCCAATACAGAACCGGTAGGAAAATACTATGTCAGCTGTTTACATTAATAATTTCACTAGCTTAGAATTCTTCACGTCGTGGATAATCCACTGAGATATAGCTGCAATTCCTGCAGAAATGTACTCGAGTACAGTTTGTTGCTGGTTCTGAAATAAAATTTAAATGTAATCTTGTTCCTACTAACAGGCAAGGCATATTAAAAAGAAAATATGTTTTTTTATTCAACGGGTAAACACGTAAGACAAGCCACCAATGCACGTCAGCCAGTATTGGAGTCGTGATTTTTATTTCTAGGGTGCGTTTTAAACATTTACAGTATGGCCAAACAGACGATATCAGGATTTGTATGCGATATAATCTATGTATAAAAATTTCTGTCCAACATTTTGAGAATGTGACTGACACAATATTATATATATATGTATATATATATTTATATTTGAGAGCAAATTACAGTCACCAAATTGTTTTATGATCGTCTAATTTCCATATTTAATTCGATTTTCAGAAATGACGTTTAGGTATTAATATCACATGAGAAAATGAGCCAACTTGCAGTGTGAAAGGTTCAAATCCCGACTAAGGGAAGGTGTATATGTCATAAATCCGCGTTTCGACATATTCGTGTGTCCGTATCCTTGAATTACAGAATGTGGGATAGTGAGATTGGTAACTATAATCACATTTACCTTGTTTGGATTCGAACCGGGAATCCCTTGTACTGGGAATGGGGACGCAACCGACAAGGCTATAAGTTGCCGTTTACGTAAAAATTCTAATTGTAGCCTAAACTCGTAATTTTCCCGCATGAGAATACCACACATTTTGTGACTAAACCTTTATGGCTTTCAAAACTATTATGTAATAATCCTAGGAAGCTAAGTGCCTAAGAAAAGTTTAACGAGTATTTTCTAGTTTCAACCATAAATTCGCGCAAACGAGTCCCTATCAACTAATTACCAGACACCGTGTAGGTTTAGACACATGTACACATACGTGTGTGTATGTATGTGTTGTATATAGGTATACATACGTTTAGACAAATGTGTATGTGTATGTATATATAGGCATATATATACACATATATAGGCATGTATATATATAGGCTATATATATAAATACACACATACACATTTGTCTAAAAGTATATGTGCGTTTTATTTTGTTACCTTATTTACTTGAAACTTATTACTTCTCAATATATAATAGTTTATATTTTAATACAGAAACATTTTTGCTAGTGAAGCGGTTTATCGTTGTAGTCTCGGAATGGCTAAGCCGTGGGCGGTTGGGATGAAAGACAGTCGCTCTCAGGCGCGTAATTGTCTGTCCTTGTTCGTCGGCAACGGTGCAATTATACCGGCACAAAGGAACAGGCGTGGAAGAAGCAAGTTTGCCCTTCACTGGGACTTGTTATTGAAATAACAAACAGTTACCGGGGGTGAGCAGGCGGGGGTTGTGTCGGGACAAGTGGAAGGTGGCAGTCTTCGACTGACAGGGGTAAGGAAGGGGTATTCGGGACGGGGCGAATGAAAACTCCTGCAGCTATGAATATTTTAGGGTTGACGGGGAACGAGTCGAGAATGCTCGGCAAGGGTGGGGGAGGTCCAGGATTCGAAACCGTTTTCTCTATAGGTAAGAAGTTTCTCCCGTCCAGGCACTGAAGGAAAAACTTCGTGTTTTGTGAATCTCGGTGTAGAAACGCGACATAACCGGCTTTTCAGTCGACTGAGTACATAAACAAAAAGAGCCGAGGCAGAGAGTGGAGTGGTATTGTTTCATTTAGGTATGTATTGTTTAACTTGCAATGGAATATATTCTTGTCATTGGAAGATATACACGTAAGAACGAAGAGGGTAACTCGCCAGTCCGTGCATTAAGAGGCTTCATCACCTATTTAGTTAAGAGTGGGTGATAGTCATCATCTTGAATTTTTGTATTTTGTGTCATAATTTTTTCTTCTGGGTAAATTTTTGGAACTTTAACCTAACTCCGGAACATAATACATACTGATAGAATGTTGGACACCGTAAATATCTCTTTGTCGTTACTGTTATTACAGATCGAATAGCAGTTAGAAAATTCTTATTTCTTTCTTAACTGCAGTTCTATCTGTAACAACAATAACAAAAAAAAAAAAAAGATTTATGGTGTCTATAACTCTGTCAACATGTATTCTATTCCGCAGTAAAGTTAAAGCTTCAAAAATGTACCGAGAAGAAAAGCTATATCACAAAATATAAAAATTCAAAATGGTGACTGTCACTCTTAAAATGTGTTGTTTTCGTGTAGTAAATGAAGGGTGTCATGAATTACCGGAAAATTTTCTTAATATAAACGTTAAATTTTACGATTACATTCGTATTAATCGACTAAATTGGTATAATCGGTTCAGGATAAAGTGTACACAACAGAGCCCTGCTAGATTTCTATTTTCAGCAAATATGTATCCTTCCGCGCGTAACGGCCAGCGACGGCAAATGTCTAACCTCTCTGGACACGTCATTTGGTTTTCGCATGTCAGTTTAACTGTTCAGTCAGCAAGAACCTACATAGTTTAATCATATAAATGTTATTAGGCCCTAATTGTATAGAATACAACATGTCAATCTCAGTTTACTATGTTTCAAAATTGTTGTATTTAAATAGGAAAATACACGGAACTAGATTCGTCAATTCGCTGCCAAACATACAAGCAGTAATTTTATTCAGTAACTTACAGTGATTTCTTTCAAAGTACTCTTTAGTACTCACTTCATTCCGAACGACCTATAATAAGAATAATTCAGTTTTTCTTACACGGTGAGAGATTTTATCACTAGAGATGATGGTTTATCGCGGAAAAACTTGACTATTTGCTAGGCTTCAACATACGTTCAACTTATCAAAAGATTACTGGCTTTTCCTTGTACGTGGAGCTACTGCCCTATTTGACTGAGCCAATAAGAATGCCGCTATTTTAATATTTAATGTACGTTATTGGTCTGCAGACAGCTACCTTGTGTCAGTGTTTTCAAGGCTATGTTGACACAAAACATTTTCGCGATATACCATCATCTCTAGTTATCACCATTAATTTTTAATTAGCTGAATTATTCCATAACTACACTTTAATATTTCGAGCACAATGTTCATCATGAAAGCTAAACTAGTTAAGTCTCTACTGAACAATTTTCAAATAAATATTGCTAGTTATTGATTCAGGAAGAAATTTTGAAAAACTCAGCATGTAAGTGACATAGGCATCCACCAAAGGTGTTTTTTTTAATACCTGGAGAACGGAAATCAGGACGGCTCGACCCGGAGTAGAACCCGGACCCTTTCGAACGAGAGGCAAGCGTTTGCCACTGCTCCTCCTCACTCGGTTACTGTTAACCTCTCTTGGTTAAGACTCGGTTTCAGTCGCCATATAGAATTTCATTATTTTTCACTAATTTTTTTAATTTCTGAAGAAAAACGTTAAATATGCTATTATAACTGAAATTCTGTTTACATTTCCCTGCAGTACAGACCTTGCCATTCAGTTATTAACTTATAATTACGCCGAAATGTGTGTGGCAAATTTTTCTACATTCATAATTTGCCCTACAAATTGCGACCTAACTATACATTACTAGCTAATTGCATATTTAACATTTTTCTCCTAAGAATTCCAAAAAAGCGAAAAATAATAGAATTCAATATGGCGACTGAAGCCGAGCCGTAAGTCGTGCAGTGTTGCCGGATCGTGCAGCCCAAGTCCGGCAACTCGAGCTATGCGGTGTTGCCTCTGTACGCTCGGGAGTTCCGCTATCTGGTCATGATGGGAGGGGGAGAATTGTGATGGGGAGTTGGGAGGGGGGGGGGCGCAACTATCGTCACGATGCGATCCCGTTTAACGCTTTGCACACACGGCGAAATTAACCGGCAAACATTTACACACGGCTCGAGCAAACCCCATCGAAAATTTTCCCCGTCTCGCCACGCGACATTCCGGACAGACCTCGGGAGGAATGGATTAGCAGGAAAGTAAAAAAGTGGAAGATGATTGGTAGCACCGCTCAGGAAAAGGATATTTTTTTCAGTGGCGGCACGTGGTTGTGGTCAGCAGGGATAAAAAAAACGGAGTTCTGGTTTCAATTTAGCGCGTGCCAAAGGACACGGCGCGCGCTCATGAATAACTTCGCGCAGTTTGATGATCAAACACGTTCCCTTGTTGGCCTGGTCAAACATGCGTGAATGGCAGGAATGCCTGCGCGTGCGTGGTTAGAAAATGACGACGGTATGTCGAGTGTTGCTAGAGCTGGTTTGATGAGTCAAGGGCGGTGGGGGGCGGGGAGAAGTATGGGATGCAGTGTTTGCCGTATAGTTTAGAGGTAAAACCTTGCATCAACAGAGGATGTGTTCTCTCTTGTTTGCGGAATTCTGTCCTCTAGCGGCGTGCGTGTGTTTCTGCAGCCCTAGTGTTTATTTCATATCGTAAGTGGACATCGCTCTGGCGTAGCACTTCTGTACTCGTGTCGCGCGACTGACGGGAAGACCTACAAATACAGGGAATGGGTACGAAAAAAAAAACATAAGTGGTAGGCTTTTCTACATCTTTTCCACCTATCTTTCGAGAACACGATCTTTACATAGCATCACACATTGCCTTGTGTTTAGAACATTACCGGAGAGTTCACAAAATGCATCAATTTATTGCATTTTCAGCAAGAGATGTTACGGGGAAATATGGAATCATTTCGCGATTTTCAGGTTCATAATGCGCTGAAATAAAATGTATCTTACGGTTTTCCTCGCCAATCAATTACAGCTGCGGTACCAGAACTTTCTGTAGACTCTCGTACACAAAAGAGATTTTTAATATGAATTAACCAACATTAGCAAAAATTTTATTATTTTTTTAATAAAAAAATTAACAACTTTAGCCTACTTTAAAATAGAGGTACATATGAGTTAAACGAAAACATTGTATCGTTACAAGTTAAAAAAAAAATCGATGATCTGACAAGGAAGGAGGTATTAACTTCTCTTTAAAATAATTAAATTTAAATATAATTTGATAGGCTGTAAATTTTAGGTTGTAGCACGTTCAACAATCAACGTTTGACACATGTACATAACCTTGTAATGTCGCTATCATATTGAAAGGTATTATTTTTTCATATAACCTCGTACGGATATAAATAAGTTTTATTTGTTTTCTTTCCAAAGCCTCGTACAATTTACATTTTCGGGTACCATAATGTTTTAGATGCAATAGTGCAGCAATTTTTAAAAAAATGCTGGTTGGTAGCAAAGTATGAGTAGCTGTTGGTCATTCTATCATCCTGTGCATCGGTGAAAAGAATATAAAGACCGAATAAGAAAAATGGCTTCATCCACTTACCATTTAAAAGTCAATGAAGTGTGTAATTTTTATTTAATAAGGTATTTAACTCAACGTTCTTAAATAAGACAAGCCAATTCCTAACTGGTTTTTAAAAGTAAACCGTTGAATTCACGAAATTAAAGAAGTAAACGAAATACAAGGGAAAGGAAGGCACACAAGATTTCATCTTAAGGGTGATCAAGTGCTATAAAATCATAATTTTATATTTTTATGAAATTGTATTAGTTTTGCAGACGATAATTGTGACTACAGTTTCCTATTGTAAAATGTTTTTAGCTCTCATGGTTTTCTCATGACGGTGCGTCAAAGACAAAATTTGCTCGTTCTGCTGCCATGCAAATAGCGAAAACTAATTTATCTACTTAAATGAAATACCGTTATTCACTGTGAACTAACATCTCATGAGCTATGCAATAAGACATTTTTAAAACCCCGAACGTAATATTTTGAATTTTTTAAGAAGATCGCAAAAGTAAAGAAAAAAATTAAAAATTCAACATTATTTTTAAATACAAAAATAGTTCATGGTATATTTTCTAATTGCTTTGATACGTAGCCCATGGCATGTTATTTCACCGTGAATTATTTCAATTACGTTAGTCAGTTGGCTTTTACTATTTGCATGGCAGCTGAACATGCAAATTTAACTTTAACGCACCGTTATGAGAAAACTATGAGAGCTAAAATTGTTTTGTAAGAGGAAACTGTACCCACAAGTATCGTCTACAAAACTAACACTATTTCGTAGAAATATAAAATTATGATTTTATCGCACTTGAACACCCTTAACCGACAGCAAAGAAAAGTTCTTGGGGGAGTTACGAAAAATAACTTCACGTTACTGCAGGCAGGGGTGTAGCCTGTGTGTGGGGGGGGGGTGGATATAGGGATATCAATCTCCCCCCCCCCCCCAGTAAAAATAAACTGCTCGAAGACATATTAACAGTGTTATATTCACAGTTTCAGTACAAAAACTGCTTAAATTGATTCTTTTGCACATTGAAACAAATTATTTTTCCGGAGGAGGATCCAAGGACCCCTTTAATAACGTGTGATCGGTGTCCCCTTATCGTGTTGTGAAAAATCTCAAAATGCTATCCCCGCCTCTCCGAACAGAAATGCTGACTACGCCCCTGCCGCGGAGCTAGAGTAGCACTTGACCCATTCACGTTACTATGTTTATCATTATCCTGAACGTTCTTGAAGATGGGGTTAGCTGAATCGAAAGTCTACAGCGTACACAGCACAATCTTACAGAAATTAAACAGAGAGAAGGTCTATATGAATTTAGCATTTGGCTACGTCTCAGTTCCCGTCTGTTGTCGTCGAGGGAAGCCAGCTTCTTGTCGTCTATCTTATTTTTATTGCGTCGTATGTGTACCCATTCATTCGCGTGTTGTCATCGTTTCCCTCGTCCATTGTTGTCTCCAACTTTCATTCACATTATTTAATTGTTTTATAATACTGCTGTTATTCTTTTTAACCCCCGAATCAAATATAGGGGTGTTGAAAGTTTGGCGTGTCTGTCTGTGCATCTGTGTGTATGTCTGTGGCATCGTAGATCCTAAACGAATGAACAGTTTTTTACTTAGTTTTTTTGTTTGAAAGGTGACTTGATCGAGAGTATACTTAGCTATGATTCAAGGAAATTTGTTTAAAGATCGTCAGCAGCTCTCTTCTAGTTTTTTTATAGCGAATGTGAGTAATTCTACTGGTCTGATCGATTTCAAATTTAGTGTCCTGTGAGTCAGGTTTTTTTTAATGTTTAATTTAAGTCGTAACTTGTGTATTTGAAGTTATGTTGTTTTACTAGACACAGAGACTATACTGTTTTTTGGAATTAATTTGTGTTGTATTTTTTTTTTCGCGCCGTCTTTCTGGATGTGACTTTCTTTTCATTTTATTGAGTATTTTTATGCAGCTCGGCATTAGTGACTCGCAATGGCACACGACCACATCCACGGCTCAGTTTGTAATAAAGATTACATTGTTTCATGTTGCAGAGAGATACAGCCGATAAGAGATCTTTCAGTTGTATCTCTCACCGTTTTGAAAGTTACAGGAGTGACTTCCTCTTGTTGCGTTCCTTACCGGCAAGTTGTACGACCTGCAGATAGTGAACAATGCTGTACGATGTGTGCACGTGTTTCGCTAGTGGGTTGTTATATTAGTTCATTTGTTTTACGGCGTCTTAATATTTGTTCCTGACGACTTGACAGTACAAGGCGCAATGTGTAAAATACTGACTAAGACCCTACATTGAAACATCTCACGCCCCATCGGCGCACACTTTTGTCACCTTAAAATTCCGCCTACGTGCCGAGATTGAAGGTTCTGGCACTAAAAATATGGAAATTATGCCAGTTAAGATGGCCACGTGTCCATGGCACCTTGCGGTGTGCTGTGCATCGATCGTTACAAGATTATTCGAAAATTCCTCAACCGTCATGAGTGACGTGTGCCTAGAAATAGCAGTCGAAGAACTTCTCACGCGTGTACCCCTATTTTAAGTTCACTACTGCTCACTAAAGCGTATTGTCCAGATGCCGAAAATGGCAAAAATTATGTTTCTGCGGGAGGTGCAACATTTTAAGTGCATAACATTTTAAAAGTAGATACTCGGAAATTTCGTGTGTTCAACACCTTGGCTGCTGAACTCCACAGTCATGTGTAAACTCTGTCTTCATCTGCTTGTCCATTGACTGCTGTTCCAATTAGTGGTCAGGTGTACATCTGGCAAGATAGCGTGGCAGTCAGTTGAGTGTCTACACGCAGGTTAGCTGTTGGTTCTGAGTCATCAAGCCCGAGTTTCTGTACCAGTGATTCAATCACAAAATTAAAATACGTGTACAAAGAGTTTGAAGTCCAGCGTATTCCCAAAATAATTCACGAAATTTCCAGGTCTGTAGTCATAGGCGTTTACAATACACTTCTATCTTTGACTGGATTTAGTTGCTTGGTCAGTCATGCACTCACATTGCACAGTTATTTCAAATATCACTTCTATCTTTAACACCACGTCATAAAATGATAGCGTCAACACTGAATGTCTTATAGAGGCTAGTTATAGGCGAGAAGACGGCACGCCAGTTCATTTACGTGCGCTTAGAGGCCATGATGAAGCGTAATACGCATTCTGTGTAGTCCTTGCCGCTTTCGCATTTCTATGCCTTGAACGCACAAAACTTTTCCACACAGGCGGCCACGTTAACACCCTTAGAAAGTGTCCTATACCGTTTTCCATCAGCGGCTACTTCACCAAGTCAGTCTGCGCATTTATTACCCATCTTGAATTTGTTACTAGAATAAAAAAATCTTCTAGTATTTTTTTTAACAAAAAATCGTATCCTAATAGACTTAATTTATTTCCACAACAACTTTTTGTACTTAAGCGAATATTTGTTATTTTATGTTTGCACTCTAATCAATTATACGTGTGCCCTTTTGATTATCGACTTTTAAAACACTATCAATCACGTCAAATGACTAAAAGAAGGAAAAAGGAACCTTTGACGTATAGTTTAAAATTTTCTCACCGGGCGAGAAATTCTGTAAACACTGCACCCACAACGCTCAATTAAGAATACTCAATTTAGTCCTGTCTGAAACTCTCTTACAACAGACATGTTTTATGGAAAGTTGGAGGGTAGACGAGCTCTTCAACGTCACGGTAACCCCCGCCCTCCGCAGAAGTCTGAAAAGCTTGATTACAGTCCCGAAACGAGCGAGGGAAGCTTGCCAAAGAAGTGTTTCGAGTCTCAGGAAGTTACCCCTTTCCCTTGAAATATTTTTTTTCTGCTGGTCTAGGAAAGGGCATGCGAAACTCCCTTCAACATGGCGGGCGGTTGACGAGTTAACGAGTCGTCGCGTTGGTGAAAACTCCCGCTATTATGTCGCAGAAGGTTGCTTCTGTGGCTGCTAGGGCTGCGCGGAGAACGTGGCGTCCCCTGGCGTCTCGACGCCGTCTTCATCTCCGGGCGGGAGGCGGGGGTTCTGCACGGGAAAGACTCCCCCTCCCTCCCTTACACTCCCTTGCCCACCCTAGGAACCTACGTCTTCGCTGGAGAATGATCGAAGCCGAAGGCTCCTGGGCCCAAAAAGGAGCTCCAGAACTCTTGCTGAAGGAAGCAGGAAATTGATTTCAAACATCCACGTCATACAAACTTTCATCAGCGGACAAGGTGGGAGGGTGGGGTAGTTGAGGGCTAGGGAGGGGGGGTGGTAGCTCGGGGTGGTGGAGCCTTCCAGAATGGGCTTCAAATGAATCCGTTAAAGAAGTTTTAGGGGTGTGAGTGTTAGCCACGGGTTGTGATGAGGCCTGCTCCTGGCGTGTCGAGAGGGTGGCTTTCATCGTGCGAGAGCGAAAAAACAAAAGACAAAAGAAAGCTTATTGCGATATTAGCGGGCCGGGTTTGTGTGATGGTGAAGGGGGAGGGAGAAGGAAAAATGTCACGTGGTGAGATGAACGCGCTTGGAATCCCAAAGGTTATTTAGGAGCGGTGGGAAGAAATTTTGATGAAATTCCTGTCGGATTGTGAGAGGAGAGGGGAAGGGTAAGAGGGTGGGAAAATCGCGGTGGGAGGAAGTGCTGATGGGCATTTTCAGGGAATGGCGTGTGTTGGTCCCGTTATGATCGATTGCGTGTGATGTACGTTGTTCGTGATTCACCAGTTTTGCTAAACGAGACAGATGAAGCAAATGCAATTGCGATGTCTTTAAAACAATATTTAGAGCCCCGGAAATTTCGTGGATTCAACTGAGGAGAGGTTGGATTTCTAAGTCATGTACATCTTGGAAACTATTTCGATCGGGTCATTGTTTAATAAACGTGACCTTGCGGACTCTGAACCAATGGCGGACATGCGTAAAAACGCTCACGGACTCCTGCGCTACATCGTCAAATGTTCAAATGCTCACTCACTGGAGCAGCAGCCAATGAACAAATAT